>JANTCA010007838.1:0-25883 GCA_024741275.1 Chironex yamaguchii
ATAAATAAGTAACAACATAAAAAGTAAACAATATTTGAGTGTTAAAACATCAGGTAAACCGTCAGCGAATTGCCTCAATGGATAAATTACTATACTCCCTTACCAAAGAGTTGGCATCTTCGCCTTGATTGCTTTGTAATCTAACACGTTTGTTGCCGTCATGATTGGATTTTATTGTGGCACTTCCTGTCCAATTCTTTCCTTTGTAGCTCACCATCTGTATAATATAACCATGAAAATGACATTATTTGGCCTATCTTATGTTCCATCTGTATACGAGGAATGTGAAAATGATTACAGGGAAATAAATAACAGCCTGTATATCGGATATTGTAGACTACGTATTCCCAGTTTAAATAAATTGCTTGAGCGGGATGAAAGTATGTTAAAATCGACCACGAAATTTACAATCATAAATACAGTTGCTTAATTATAACCACTCAGACTTTGGAAATTCCCGTTTTTTCTCTCTTTCTCTTAGCAATTATCACGCCTTGTGCAAAAACTGCAATCAAGTCTTGTGACGTCAATGTAAGACATCAGACATTTTGAACCCGTTCTTCATCAGTAATTCGCATTTAAAAGTCTCGAAAGATCATTGGCTAAGTGATACTTAGCTTAGACACGTAAGTAGCTGCGATGGATTGCTTGAAAAGTATAATTCTAAATTACTATCAGACTGAGAACGAGGCCCATCCCTAAAGAAAGCCGTGAGATAGGGTTGAAATACTGATACTCGTCGATAAGATCCATTCTTGTTCTGACTATAAAAATTTTTGAAAGGTATTTGTACAAAATGCTACAAGTTTCCCTCGAAAATAACCTTCAGACAACGAGACCGAGGCTAGAGAAAGGCGACTATCGAAAAAATGTTCTTGTACTCCTAGACACTTTAGTTCATTCGAGCAGCACTTGTAATCATAAAACACGATTTAAGAGGAGAATTACCACTTCGAGAAAAAGCGAGGCTTTAAAAGTGAAAACGAGGCTGCATTTATGAAGTTGCTTGTTAGCTTGTTAGCTTGTTAAAACGCGAAATAGTGATGGCCAAAATTTGAAAATATGAACTGCGTAGTGTAATGAATATTTGAGAAAATTTCTCTGTCAAATTGTTTATAGAGCTTAAGATATCAATAAATCAATAACATAAAATTCTTTAGCGTGCATGGGCTTTAGGGAAATAAGGTGGCGTTGACTTTCCTTGCTATAGCTCACGTCTCACGTGCCTGCTAGTACTTCCTTCCATGATTTACATAATCCTATGTTGAACTGCAGGGGAAAATATCAAGGCATTTTCGTGGACATTTACTCTACAAGAACTTACAAATTCCAACGTCAATATCAACGCTACACTGCATAGATAATTTCCAGGTTCCTGTTTAACAGTGATAGGCTCATTAAGACTTGACGCCTTATCTGCCGCCCGTGATACAAAAGACGCTACTTTCCGTAATGTCGTACGAGATCTTAAGATACATAATCCCAAAAACAAACACACAAACCAAATCTAGAAGCTACCAATTACACACGAAGCTAAAAAGCTGTAGGTCCACTTCAAATGACGTTTTAGTAGTGTATAGATTTGCTATAAACCTTGAGGTCATTAAGTCTAAATTCTGTGGGCATTCTAATGACAAATGAAACCATCTATCAGCCAACTAATAAAATATTCATCAGAGCTTACAGTATGATATTGATATGATTATTCAAACAACCCGGGTTTTCCCCCATGTTGATTTCTTTGCTAGTTCGTGAAGCTGTCATTACCAAATAACGTAACCGGGTTATCCAGGCACAGACTTCCTCCTGTGAATATTTCATTACCGAAAAAGTGATCCAGAATTTGATCTGGATCACCCCCAAAATTTAACTAGTTCTAAACTAGTTTATTTCTGACCTATCCTATCAAAATCCATCCATAACATTTTGAGTTATGTTGTTAGCGAACAGACAACAAGACAGACAAATCAACACCAGAAAAAACATATCCTCCTTGGTGGAGGTAATAAAACAGTATAGCTACCTCGATGTTCATGTCAAATTCACTGAGGGGCTGAAAATGTACAACCTCGGTTACAAGGCCAGCCGGAAACTCCTGAGTAAACTCTGTTGGCCCAGACTTCAGGAAAGATAGGACAGGTAAAAAGTGGATTAGTAAATGGTTCTAAATGGGTTAACGAATTACAAATACAATATGCAATATACAATAGAAGTTGCGATATTACACTCTATTTGGAGACGTAAACAATTCATCCACGAATTCTCTACCTACAAGGCCTAGGTTCTTGCAAGTATTTCCTTGAAAGTGTATTTGTAATAAAGTATTCAAAATCAAAGGAGAGCTCAGGATACGAAATCAAGACTATGATGATTCTCGATAAGAAAGGTGTTACATCACATTTACTTTTGCCTGAAGAGCATCAGAGTTGCCTGAAGTTTCAGTACAATAAAATAAGAAGCTTGAAAGATACCTATCATACCTTGAAAGTTACCGTGATGTCCGAGGTCAGGAAATTGTGGACTCGAATAGGTGGAAGAAATTCGATAACATGCTTGGGCACAAACTCAGGAGGCTCCTTATCAAATTTATCATACGAGGAATGAACCTGAAAATATACAATTAGTGGCAGTTAATATTCTATGCCCGAGGGACAAGCTGAATGCATTTACTGCAGGGGGCGGGGGTGACAACTGAAGAGGCTACAGCTGATCCAGGCAGTAGCACCCGATTCCTTCCCTCTAGTGTCACCATATTTTCGAGATATACCGAAGTACGAATAATGAGAGACTCCACTCAAAATACTAGGACATGTCCAAAGGTGCATTTAAACAATAGAAGTGTGCTCAAAGGCCTTTGGAATCTAATTTTGCGTACAACAATTAGTAACTACTACTGGATAAGACTAAATTCTCCATACGGTATGATGTACCATAATAAATCCAAGGTAAAAAATCAGTGATATAGGGCACGTCTTGTAGCCATTCATCCATTAAGGCATAATACATTGTATCTAGCTTCCTTCATGAGAAATTTAAGACCGAAAAGACATTCTTTTCTCAAGACTGTTTTACTGTGACTGCATTTGTAATCTTTATTCCAATCTATGCCTAGTTCTGCGGTGATATTTAACTGATAACAGGCAGCTTTAACGCTAATGTCACGTAACCTGAAATGGGTATACAACTCTGAAAATGGCCACCCCTAGCAAGACTCGTAAAACCTCTCTAGTGAGAGATGGTCAAAAAAACATTATACATGCTCCGAGAGTTACAGGTACCACTATTACAAAGCACCTGGAAGGATGTGGAAAGACGAAAATCAGCACTACAGAGGCTACACGTTTAGCTCATAGTTCATTCACGATGTTTTCACCAAGGAGTTGATAGACGGTAATGCGGACTGGAATCCTTGAGTTCATCAGATAACTGCAAATTGTCATCACTGTCAACGAACGAACAAGCCTCCCTAATGCAGTTTTCATTTCATTTTTGAAAGATTCAGACGGCATCGCCAAAGTGAATAGATTAAATTGTTCTTGTAGAGCAGGTTTCTTCTTTAATTTTATAAATTTAACTTAGACCTAAGCGACATTTTGCTGAATATATCATAGGCCGAGGTGGCACCCTCGTACATTTGTTTATGGCAATCTATTTACACTAACCAATACTACTATTGTCTCTTGTTTATGCTAATACACTGCTCAAAGAGTCTTGGGGCTGAAAGTTAATGCACAGGGCTGTAGCTCCTACGTCTCCAACTCCAATGGTACTGGAGAGGCAACTGCAGACTTCACATAAACTAGGAATATCCTGAAACAACTTCTATTGTTGCTTAGATGCATACCCACTTTGAGCAATTAAATTTTTGGATCCGTGTTTCAGTTTCATTACAGTTCCACGCAAATAATCGAAGGCATCTTGTTGTTCAACTCAATCGTCCCCCTGTGCAATTGTTTGCACCAATTTTGGCGTTCAGTGCACACATGCTTACAAGTGGCAAGTTTCACACCTCCAATGGACTGATTTGAATTCGTACTTACCGTTATGTAATACGGAGGAGATTCATGTGTGCTAACTGCTGAGCATTGCAATACTGTGCGTTCTTTATCTTTTAATCTTCTCCAGGTCACAAATTTGATGCTTCTTTGGTATCTACGAAGAGAAAAAGTAGATTTGGGCTAGGAAAAGATATTCAAATTTTACCTTATTAATATAAAGCTACCCAAGATGTCTCTCTCGGGACGACGAATAGCGTAAACTAATTGTGGAGGACAGTTTACTCAGAAATATGAGCTACTTACATTGAAGTCCGGGCTAAAATGTTACTTATATCACCGGTATGTTTTGGCAGAGGCGCGTGTCACCGACCAAAACAAATGAATGGTTAGGTAGGCTTTTGCTGCTCCGTGACCTTATTGCAAATCACCAATTACACGCTGTTTGAAACCGAGGTAACGAAAAAGTAAACAAAACAAATATATTATCTCACAAACGTGACTTTAACGTGACCAAGAAAACTTCGTCCAAATACTACATTACATCCTAGCGATGCTGCTCTCTAAATCGTGCTTAACTGGTTTGAGCAACGATTATCTCGCCTTCGAGTTCTTGATCAGTACAATCTTTGGTATAATACGAATTTTTGTTTCAGTACGCAAAGCACAGGCTATTCCTGAGACGACAATTGAGAGATTGAAACAGCACTGCACTTTTAATTTTGATGTCATGTGAGCAACCAAGCGTCTTCGCACCTTTGGACTTCGCTAGTTAGCTTATAGATCACACAAAATTTATCAAGAGATTTGTTTCACGGGTAGAATAAGCAATAATATCACTTACCCTTCAGCCTGAACGAAGAAATATGTTTCAAAAACCCGATCCAGGGGCAAACTAACGATCATTCCTGACATGACTTGTGTTTGGTCGCAATCTGCAATGGATTCTGTACTTTCAGATTCCGCAGCAGAAATGTCAATGTGCCATAAATTGATAGAAACCGGTAAACTGTTACGAACCTAGGAAGAAATATACAGAATTATGCAAACAGCCACATCATCAATAGTGGGGCACAAAGAACAAATATCCTTGGCTTGCCATGGGGAACAACTGGGGAACACATCAGCAAAAGTAGTGCAACAGCAAGGACGACAGGAGCTTCTGCAATGGCTGTTCTCTAGGACGAATTAATGCTTGGCATTCACTGCTTGTCATTCTGTTTGATCCTGTTACCTAATCTTTGAAAAGTGAAACCTACATACCATATACCAAAGGTTGCTATATGTCTATATTTCCTTTCGAATGATTCATGCCCTGAAAAGTTTCAGACCAAAACAGGTTTGAAAGTATGTTTTTGCTGCGATAACGCCAATGTTCAAGATGATTTTCAAGTTCTGCTTCACAAAAAGATTACTCGCACAAGGCTTCTGTTGGTTATTCCTATAAGCCATCATTCTAGGATAGCTTTGAATCTTATTCTAGATGTAAAGTTGATATGTTACAATTCCTTGACGTGGTGACAACATTTCTATTACAGAAAAACGTACCATGAGTATGCCTCCAACTCACAGTATTTCCAGCCAGTGTCAACATTTGAATAAAGAAACGTAAATACAAAATTGCAAAGAACAATGAATCAAACCATGAAAAAATTATAAAACTGGTAACCTGACGGCCATTTGAAGCTTATAGCACCGAGTCAAATTAGAAGCACTCAGAAGAAGTACACCACCACCAAGCCATCGGTATCAGGTGGTATTTCTAGTTTTTCAAAATTCAAGGTCCCGTCCACACGTATCCGGATATTTTTGAAAACGCAACCTTTTATCCGTTTTCAAAAAGATTTGGGGTCCACATGTATCCGCGAATATGGCGTTTTTATAAAGTTCCATTTTGGAGTGCTTTTTCAAAAAGCTGCAAAGAGGACTTCCTCACTAGCTGTAGTTTTATCAAGAAGTTCTTATCAAATACGAACTGTTCTAACAGGAACCATGGCAACAGAGATATCCTCAAGAAGACATCCTCATTAGCTGTAGTTTTATGAAGGTATCATTATAGAAAATTTCAAGAAGATCCAGAATAAGGATTTGATCCACATCATCTCCCCAAAAATCAGCTGGAGCCAGTAAGGCTACCAACTTACGGTAAATACTTCATAACGATTATCTTCATAACTTTGCAAGATATTTTGAAACTTACTAACTTGCCAACCAATTAACCAACAAAAAACTCAAAGAGCACTACGAGTGCGCGAACCTCTACCAATCCAGAATCATTATTTAAACAACAGAGGCTTACCCCCACGATGATTTTCTTGCAAGTCACATTTCACCACGATGTTAATATCAAATACGAAAATTGGGTTATCCCCACGAAGACTTCCCCACAAGCAGTATGAAATAATAAAAATCAACCCAGAATCTAGGATTCCATTTGGATCACTGCAAAAACTAATCATCAGGCGCCAGTAAGGCTACTGAAATACCCAGAACATGTCAGAACGGTAGGTTCATAACCGACAAAAAAAACCCCGTCGAAGACATAACCTTGGCGATGGTAATGACGAATGAGCGTACAAAAGGACCAGAAGAGATACAACGTACCTGCAGTGGAGATCTCAGCAGGACTGTCTTCATCCCTAACTTGACATTCACTTCGCAAACCAGATAGGAAACGAAGAAACTCTAAAAACAGATCAGAACAACAGAATAAAAAACCCTGTTGTGACGCCCATCAATACCACAAACACCACTGTTATATAGAATACAAATCTACAATACGAAAATTAAACATTATATTCAGAAAAACAATTATCATAAAAAACAAGGTTGATGTAAGTACTTCCATAAGACACCGAGGCAACATAGTCAGCTGACAAACCGTATGAGTGCGGGAAACTCACTGCTACTTTTGGCATCATGGTAAAAGGTAATACTTCACGGTGTACTTTTCACGAGTGTATGACGGCCACCGTTTTGTAAAATCGTCGGTAATGGCGTCAGCTACTGACGTCAGTAACTGTTAAATCAGGAATGTTGTAAATTTTATCAGTTATTTGGCATAAGGATCAAGACAAGTCAAAACAAAGCAAACTTTTGGAGCATAAACTCTTGGTAGGAACATTTGCATTTTCCTCCGTCAATTTACATTGTACACACACTGACAAAAAATGTGAAGGTCCTCTGAGTACGGCTACTACGGCATAGCAAGATAGACCAACTTATAATTACAAAGAATATAGAATATACTGTTTCCAGGAATTATAACACAAATAAACCAGATCCGTGTTTAAAACATACATATCGAACCCTCCTGATCAATCTGCTATTTGTTCTATCCAGACTCCTTGTCAAGATCTTCTGCTTGTTTAAAAAAAACTGCCATGTTGTTTCATACAAGTCGATTTTACAAAAAAGGTTTTGATAACAGAATAGGTTTCACACACACCTTCTCTGGCATCAACGGATAAAGCCATTTCCCAGCGCACTGAATACTGACATGTTTCAATGACTTAAATCCTTTGACCTGTCAAAATAAATAGGAGGCCAAATAGCAAAAGTAAGTGTATCCTTTTATCTAAGTGTATTGGAGTCTGTCTACATTAAAGCAAGAAAATCAGTACTCTGCAGGGAGTTCGTTTTTTCACTTGGATTTCTCTAATAACCATTTGTTTTTTCATTTGCTCCTTTGTCTTTTTCTTTCTGGTTATGGTTGTCTAGTTTCATATACGATTCTTAAATTAAAAATTGCCATAAACCTATCCTTTCCTTTCTGAGGAGTGTTAGACGCAAAAAGACCTTTTAATGTTGTGAGTGCAATGTCGCAAATTTTCAAGGCGATTTCAAGTCTTGTAGCACAAAAAGCACAAAAACCATTACTATTGGTCCTGAGAAATTAAATCTAACGTTACCTCATAAATCGCTTAATCATCTTTGCAGGAATACTTGCGAGACCTGCAACTATCAAATCCTGCGTAATTAATTACTAGCGGACAGAGTCACTTAACCAGTGAGAAAAGTGGCATTACCAAAACCGCAATACAGTCAGTGTGGTCTCCACAATGCAGCCAAGGATTTTCACTAGCTATTGCCGATCCATCAACTTCTAAACTGGCATCCGATGACGAAGGTGTTGCTTCTAAGATTTAGAAATAACAGCATAAAGAGATTGCATTACTGTGTAACCATTGGATATACATGACTGTCTTATTAATAGGATAGGATTAGGATATACTTGGTAAGCCGTACCAAATTTGTGACCGAGAATAGGAAACAGATTCTAAAATCTCAAAAGGAACACAGAAATCTCACTTTAAGCTACATATATTTGACCTTTGAAATCAGTAAACAAAACAGTTTCAAAGCAGTGTATGCTATCCCTTTTTCTTCCTCTTTACGAAACATTCGGATAGGCTAATTAGGATTGTCATCTCAATAAAGGATTATCATAATTTTGAGAGCAATCATCACTTTGACACCATCTATCATCGGTATGACGATCATCAACATCCTGAAGTTTATCACCAATTTGACATCATAATCATTATGAGGATTATCATTATTTTAAGGATTATCACCATCCTAAGTATCAATATCATCTGGAGGATTACCATTGTTCTGAGGATCATTATTATAATGCAGAGGATCAACATCACTTTGAGGATTAGCAATTTCATATTATTGGCAATTGGGCAAATGTCAAGGTACTCTTATTCGGACACCAGGATTTCGAATCGCTCTGGTGGTCCACTACTTTCAAATAAATCACTCATATATCTCGTAGCACAGATATTACCCTACAAATAGATATTCCGTGTTACACTATCCTCTCTCTACTACTGATAGTGTTTATTAGTTGGATATTGCCTGTCAAATAATTCTGTTTCCAAACTTACAAGTCAAAATCAATAACTCACTCTGAATACAGCTTTAAGTGCCCCACACTAGATGTCAGTAAAGTAGCTTTTTCCTAGAAAATATTATCTTGACTAACTCATCCTTTTCATACTTGACATGTCGAGGACTCGAATCGTCGATAAAAAGTTTGTAGCTTTACAGCCCTTTTGGAAAAGACAACGATCCGTCTGCTAATTTTCTTTCGACCTACAAGGTGTTTTGTTGCATGACCAAGGACCTGTAGGTCGAAAAGTCGTAGGTTGATCGTTAACTTCAAGGTGGTAAAGTTGTTATTCATATATTTCATTCATCATATCCTAGTCCCAATAAACTACACTTTTCACCTTGAAAATTTTGCGACATTGCGCTAAAAACATTCTAAAAGCTTTTTTTTCGTCCGACACTGTTCAGGGTATGCATCGTAAGAAAGTTATGTATAGATATACGGCAACCTTGTCATACGAAACATGTATCGAAACTAGGTACACAGGAAAGGAAACAAAGAAAGAGAATATGAAGAAACAAAATATTATTGGAGAGTGAAGTTAAAAAACGAACTCTTTCTGCCTACAGAGTACTGGTTTTCCTGTTTTAATGTAGACTGACTCCAGTACACTTAGATGAAAGGACGATCTAGCTGTGTCAAAAATCCGAAAATTCTCGTCCTTATACATTTTGGTGCATTCTGAATTTTCTAGTAGATGTTGGCCTATGGCAAAACGCATGTGTTGGCAGTCACCTTAGCTTTTCTAGCGAGTCCTCTAGGATGAATTGAGGCTTTGCGTACAGTAGCTGAGACATGTTGTTTGATCTTGTCACCCAATCTCTGAGAAGTGCGACCTACATACCGAGCTTCACATCAGCACAGAAATTCACATGCTACTAACATTTTTGTGTGGTAACTACACAATCCTTAATCCTCGCAATACCAGGCCAAAATAGGAAATGAAAATCACCACGGGGGTGGTGGTAACCACCTCACATTTTAAAACTTTAATTATGGGCTCCCGTATGAGTTCCAGACACCCTTTTTCGTTGGATAACTACCGGAGGGTCGGAGTCAGTGTTTTAACAGGTTTTATCCATGTTTATGGCGTTTTTTGTCCTAAATTACATTTTTAGCCATCTTGACCTGATTTTGTTGTCTGATCTGAGGCCAAAAAACGACATTTTTCAAAACTTGTCTCAAATCAAAATTATTATTGAATTCTAACTTCTGATGGCTCAGAGAGTAATACCATAAGTGGCAAAAAAAGAATATTGGGCTTTTCGGTTATTATGTTATGTTGCACAATCAGTTCACACTATTTTTACCCACTGAACTGGCGGTAAAAATAAAATTGAATGCTTATCAGTACAAAAAGACATTCAAAACAGAATAGTTGAAAACGGGGCCAGATTGAAGCGCAAAACTCACTTTTCTGCCCAAACAGTTACTAATACACATAAAAAACGTGTGTTCCTTGTCTAAAATGTTCTCAATTTTACGTTTCCAAATCCTTAAAATTTCTGACCAAAAATGCTCCGTATTCTGCCACGAAAGAATGACCAGAAAGTATCAACCCATTTCAATTCAAACAAAGCAGTATGAACGATGCCATGTACATACTTTTTTCCAAAAGATCAAATACCGATTTCCTGATGTTTCAAAATAAGCGTACAAACATCTCCAACAAGTGGTCAAACATCTCCAACAACTGCGCCATCGCTTCCTGTCCCGAAAACTGTACTCTCTTCTCCATCATAAATTTAAAATTCACCTCCTTACTCTCTCCTCACAAATCCACTAACGAAATTCTCACAGTTGCAGCTGATCAAATAGTAAACATTTCCTGTTGCCATTTGCATTCACATCCTGTCCTCCAAGATCAGGAGGCGACTTCCTGTTTCCAAGATTGACACTTTTTGTAAACAAAGTTCAATGGTAGTTGTAACAAACAAAAAACCAATGCACCAACCAACATGAAAAATCTAAAAGGCACAAATTCAATAAAATATTTTTGTCACAGACTGCACCACGGGGGGTGGGGGGTGGCAACCACCTCACACGCAGACTAGTCCTGAGAAAAGGTCTGTTTTCCCATGATGCACTAACCAAAAAATAAATATATTTTCAGAATTACAAAATAGAAAGATAAAAATTCAGCTGCTGTGAACTTGCCTTGCATACCTACACAAGAAACATAAAAAATTCAAAAGAAAAATTTGTGAGGTGGTATCCACCCCCATCCCCCCCATGTTATTGCGAGGGTTATGAATGGGTGACAAGATCTTCCTAGTCCTAGAAACATTGCCTAGCCAAGGAAGTTTAAAGTATACAGGACATTTTTGCGGCCCAAAAGATTTTATGCAACGTTCTTTTCTTTAAAAATTCTAGGAACAACTCCTCTGGATACCCGTTGCTTTTGATTGGCTAGTTTCGATAGATGTTTAAAATAAAAAGACTGCCATATATCTATACTTTCCTTTGTGACGATTCATACTCCGAAGAGTGTCAGACAAAAAAGCTCTTAAGCATGTTTTTAGCGCAATGTCGGAGATTTTCAAGACAACTTTCAAGTTTTGTACGGCAAACAGATTGTTCAACTACATTTTTGCAAGTCGATTACTTCTACGGCCAATTAAGAGTAATCTGTCAAACTGATAATTTCTTCAGGAACAAAAGAAATTCATTTGAAGATGACTATAAAGTTACTGCTTAAATAGTACAATAGCTTAGTAGTACTGTCAAGGTCTGAAGTTGGACCACGTCGGTAACTGTACATGAAAACGAGTGCTGTTGGGCAAAGGAATTAGTTAGATGATGAAGCGACAAGTGTTGAGCCCGCCGCATAAAAGTACCAGCAGTCAACAAAAAGGGGCCATTCCTTTTGCCTCCCAAGTCTGTCAGCAGTCTTCTCCACTGAGTCCATAAAGACAAGAATTTTCAAGATCATTACAGAAACATATGGAGATGATACTCTCCAATCCTGTCAACGTCTGGAGAGAACAAAGATCAAGTTTGCTGAATTTACAAACCACTTAAGGTTTTCCTTAAGATGCCTACATAACATGATCATGCCCAATCACCTGCGTCTTCAGTGTCCAGTTGCCACCAACAGGTTAAAGTCTAGTCTTGAGATAACCAGTCGCCAACTGCTTCAAGAGAGGATTCATTTGAACCAAAGAAAGCAACAACTCACTGTAGACATTCAAGAGGTGGAGTCGGTCCTATCTAGCAGATTAAGCACTGAGCACCACCAAGAACTGGTTTCTTCGGTGAATGACACTCACAAGCAAAGATTACTCTCCACAAGAGAAAGGAACCAAAGGAACATTGAAAACCTGAAACGAAAATCATCTCCGGTGCAAATCCCCAAAGGCAAGTCAAACTGGATAATCAACCTATCCAGTCGTACGTTAACAAGAATAGAGGAATCTCTTCTTATGAAAGGCTTGAACTTCTCTGCAACTCCAAGAAACGTCCCTACTAAAGAAATTGTCTCAATAGTCGAAACTGCAGTGAAAGACCTGCCCCAAAATGAAGCAGACACCATTCGAGCAAAGTCAAATCTCACCTTACAATCTTCTAAGGTAAGCAAAGATAACCTAACAAGAGATGAACAATGTGCTATCAGGACCCTAAAGTATTATAAATCAATCTGCTTCCTGCCAGCTGACAATTGACGTTCAACAGTCATCCTCAATAAAACTGACTACATTCAAAAGTGCTATGATCACCTCATTACCAACACATGTTTCCAGTTTAACGATGACATATACATTCAAACTAACGGTGTAACAATGGGCGCTCCTACATCCTCTGTGATTGCTGAAACATACATGCAGTCCTTTGAAACCACAGCATTGTCAGCCGGTGATCAAGCACCATGTGTTTGGGAAAGGTATGTGGATCACGTCTTTGCAATCATCAAGAAAGATCATCTACATGGGTTCTTAAAACATATCAACAACCTGCATCCAAATATCAATTCAATATGGAGACAGAGGAGGAAAAGCAAATACCCTTTCTTGATGTCCTAGTCAAAAGGCACCAGATTGCAGCATTTCTGTCACCATCTAAAGAAAGCCAACTCATACTGACCAGTATCTGAACAATGAATCACATCATCAATTGTCAGCCCGAAACAGTGTTATTACAAACATTTTTGGGAGACCAAGAAGTGTCATATCCAATTTAGATCACCTTTGAAAAGAAGAAAGACACATACAGAAGGTAATGCTGTCAAACGGATACCAAGCAAAAGAGGTCCAGGTAGCTTTACATAAAACATCCAGGTCGAACCATGCTGCTGAACCAGAAGCAGAACCTCTGAAGCGAATATGCCTTCCCTAAGTGAAGAAGACAAGTGAACAGCTTAGCAGGACTCTCAGACAACACAACATCCAGTGCTCCTTCTTCACAACGTCCACTCTAAGAAAGAAGCTGTCGAAACCAAAGGATCAAGTCCCTCTAGAAGAAAGCAACAACATTATATACAAACTAGGCTGGTAAGGACTGTCATCCTACCTACATTGGTGAGTTGAAGCGTTCCTAGAGGCAAAGAGAAAAGGAGCAAAAGAATGGTGACACTAAACAGCATAAAATAGCTGACCACTGTTGGGCCCATAACCATGCTTTTGACTGAGACAACAAGAAAATTATAGGCAAGGAGACCAACCGCTCCCTACAACAGAGCCATCACCTCAACAGCATATCTTACAGTCTTCCAGAAATATGGCTTCCAGTACTAGCAAAGGAAACACAACAAACACAACACAGCTATGGCGCCAATCCTCAGGACATCTCTATCCCTGTCACCAAGGACGTCCACAGTGAGGAAGAATAAAACAGCTGTACCAGTTGATTTTTAGTATCCTGATGATAGAAGAAGTGTCTCTCGAAACGTAGCTCATAAAAAGCATACGACTCATGTCATGATAAAGCTCCTGTCTACATCCGTCTGCTCTGATTTGTCGGTATGATTTCCTTTACACACACACACACACACACACACACCAACAACAACAACAATTGCATGGAATAAAAATTACCGAAAAAAATTTGCATTCCACAAGTCTGAGACGCGGTTTGTCCTTGCAACACCTTAGATGTGAAAGTAAAACATTAAACTGAAGCTTTTCAGCTCCAAAAGATCAGATCAAGACGGGGGCCATGAAAAAATCGAAACCTTCACTGTCACGGCTGCTTCTGTACGATTGCCAGTTGTGCAAAGGAACGGGAAGAGCTTTTAGTTGGAAAATTCTGGTTCAATCCACAGATGGTAAAATTAACATCTTGATGTCCTTGTTAAACATTCATTCCCATAACCGTTTCTACTGAAACATTAGTTAAAATTAAATCTAGACTAAAGGTACGAGAAAATAAAAAATGTAAACGAGGAGTTCTATAAGTAAACACAAATGAGTCCATTTCAAAGCTCGAATAACATCAAATACAAGTACTCAGTTCTTACCAGGAACAGAGAAGATACGTCTTCTGCCATCTGCAACATCAAGACGACGTTTCCCTCTCTCTCCGTCTGTGACGCGTCGAAGTCTAGAGTCGGTACGTGAGACATTCTCGTACTCCTTGATGGTTAGTATTTTGCCTTTACGTCCCGATACCTGAGTAACAGTAAGCAGTTAGCAAAATTCAATAAAAAAAGTCTGCAAAAGAAAGAAACTTTTAGGTCGTTCCACTGAACCGAAATAAGCAGAGTAAAACGAGTTAGATTTTTACGTAAGGGGCCGTTCAAAAATGACGTCACGCACCAAGGGGGGAGGGGTAGACAGATAGACAAGGGGGTCAATCCTTTTTTGTGACAATGCGTGACATGAGCGAAGGGGGGGTGTCAAAATATGCCAAACTTTGCGTGTCGTCATTTTTGAACGGCCCTTAAGCAGGCACAGTGTCCTGTTTTGGTTAAGCAAAGAGAATTGGCGAGACCTGATTTCTAGGCAGACTTGAGTTTGAATTGATTATTTTGGGTCTTTGGACGGTCCACGAGTTGATCTTAGATACAATGTGAAAAAGTAAGGAAGTAAGGAAGCAATTTTCACAAAAACTGCGGAGTATGGTAAATGCCTCCAAAGGTACTACTGATTTTTCAAGCAACTATGAAAATATCAGCTTTTCGTAGTTTGGGTCTCAGAATATCCCGTAGGCCATATAATTATTTCATTAACTCGCCAAAAAATCAATTACTATGCTTGGCAGTCAAATTGAACCTTTTAGGCACTATTATCTTAGACGTGACAGTGCAAAGGTCTTCAGGATACGTACAAACTCATTTAATCTTAGTTTTAGCTATTACTGTACCACACATAGCTTATGGCTAGTATGTATTCCTTCTGACCTGTTGAACAGACAAAATCATCTGGCGCTAAATCAGATGACAAGATTAAAACAAAAAAAGGAACTTCAAAATTGCTTTATACAGTGGATTATACAAACACTACTATCACAGATTTCAAAACAAATTAAAATCCAAGTTTTGTTTAATATTAATCACCATATGACGCTATGTATTGTTGCTAAACAAATCGCATTACGGTATTTAGTTCAACGAATCTCGTAAAATTAAAAAAATTCTCACGAGTTCTCAACCTAAGCAATTTCTTATTACAAAAGGTCTCAAGTACAATCCTATTTCTATTTTCCAATTTTCTTCAATTGATCCTAAAATGTTCCAAAAAAACAGACTATGTCCTAAGATTAATTGACTGATGCAAATAAAGCATGTTTATTGTAGAAAGTATGCATTCAAAATGATCACGAAATGAGAAAAGTAAGGTTGTGCAACGCTCGGAATGGGTAAAAAGGCTACCACAATAATGAATTCATTCTATCAGATAATACAGGTTATTTATTTTAGCAAAACATCAAAATAATTTATTTAACATAATTGCTCAAGTACTTGTTAACTACAACATTACTTAGGTAATATATTCTACCAAATTACTTAAGTAATTTATCTTAGAAATTTCGTAAGTAATTTATTCTACCACATTTGATAATACCTTATTCTACAACATAACTTGAGTAACTTATTATACCACATCACTTGAGAAATTCATTTTACCACATTAGTTAAGTAATTTATTCTGCAACCTTAGTAATTCACTCTGCAACATTACTTAAGTAATTTATTCTACTAAATTACAAATATTCTATAAGAAAGTTAGGTTGTTAAATCTGTCAAGCTGTGTGGAGCTATATCTGCGTCCCAGGCCATTTCCGGACAAGTGTATGGTATGTCTAACGTCAACAGTAGTGTACTTCCAGTTTTTAGACAATTTTTTTACAAGAACGTCAGCCACAAAAAAAGAAGAAAATTTTATTACCTGTGCACCTTGACTCACCCATACCGTAACAGGTACTCCAAGCTGAAAAATAATACCACAGACATCAAATAAGAAGCTTAAAATAAACCCTCTAACCTAACTGACACTGAAGACTGTAAATTCAAAACTTAAGAAAGATTTACATGTAATACTATGACAATCATTTTATCTATGATATTTATTTTATGGCTAAGGTCTTGTAGGTCAGAAATGCCTGGAGAGGTACTCTAGGTGCAGCAAAGGATACCATACTTTATTTACCACAAACTTATAAATAACTCATAAGTATACGCAAGTACATTTTATAGAATAGAAAATGGGTCTAAGTTTATTGTGATCTAGTGTAGCAACAACTGGGAGATAAGACAATGCATAATACTACGTAAATTCAAAACGCAGATATTACAAAAACTTTAAAATCGAGCTAACCTAAAAATATCGTTTCGAATAAAACCTTCAAAATTTTAATACGTGTTACGATTACATAGTAAATCGACTATGTCTCTTACAGTTTTAGATACCCCTGCCCTCCCTTTCTGTCTATCTTTCAAAATAACTGAATATGCAGAAAATGATACCCAAACTAGTAAAGATTTTTAACAGCAAAATTGAATCAACTTTGAAGCAAAAAGACGCTTTGACCTCTACGCTGACTATTGTGAATAAATTGTTACGATATTTAAGAAATATTTACGATCTTTGGTGTTCAACTGGATGAGGTTCGAGCGATTTCAATTTATCTTTATTAATGGGCATGCATAGTAAGGCAAACAGACGAACAAACACACAGCATAGTTGACAAAGTTGCAATAAATTGTGCATTGCAAACCTAGAACAATTTCCTTGCTAACTAATTCCTATTAATTTGCGTTACGTTAAATGAAAAGGGGAACAAATTATACTCAATCATTCCGATTAACCTTTAATCACCGCTGATGTACCTGTTCCCATCCTATGACCACATTTATGTGTAAGCAAGGCGAATGCTACAATAGTGGCCGGCCTACTGGGTTTTCTGTAGCATACTCATTACTGAGCGCAGCTGATTCCTATGCCAGCATTAAGGAATTTACTCCCGTTACCTTCTCTCGCCAATGGTATCTTGTTTGTTGTGACACGGGTTGGATTTCGCAAGCTCTGGCTTGCGAGACCGTCGTCTTATTTACTATGTCACGGCAGCTCACTGGTAGCATTGTGTTTAACTTAAATAATCATTTGCGCTAAGTAGTGAACAGGGAAGTATTATGTCCTATCTTCAAAGTCTTGGTAACGACTTGGGCACAGGATAAAAATAACCTTTTACATGCTAAGCAAGTCTCTGTCTCTGTCTCTAAACGCTAAGTGAAAAATCGATGCTATTTAAGAGCCCAAGAAAAGAGTGTCAACGATCGTGTGTGCGGCAAAGCTCTAGGCGTAAAACTTGGCGAATATCGATCAAAAACATTAGCAAGAGTTACAGCAACGTTCCGAGCAGCAATCACAATTTCAGTTTATTTGTAGCAGAGACGCACAGAAGGGTAATAATATATAAAGTTCAAGACGTGTGAATGTGAGGTACTTACTTGATTTTCAAAATGTAAAGGGGATTGAAGCTTACTGTCTCTCGTCTTTTTCAGAGCATCAACATTCCAACCCTGTCATTGGGGCAACAAAAGTTTGAGGTAATGACTACACATAAATAAAAAATTTTGTTACCAAAATACCAGTAAGATTTAAACAACACAATGAAAGACCAGACCACTCTGATAGCTTATGACGAAAACATTTATTCCTAAGTCATGGACCTCAAAACCTACCTCATCTTGATTTGAATACAAATAGTTAAACACTTGTTTAATCTCTTACTCTTGAAAAGTATCAAGGAGACATTTTGAGCACATCCTCATTATGAGAAAGACAATAACGACAAAGTAGCTTCCAGAAGCAACGCTATGACACACAAAAGCACCGCACAAATATGCCCTCCTCAACTCCATTTCTAAGTGCAAGATTATTCGAACAAATATCCCTTCCCATTAGTCTTATATAAACGATAAAATGAAATCTGTATCAACCCACAGTATAGCTATCCTTTGCATATTTTATCATTTAAAACAGGAGACATGCTCAGGAATTCTGTGCAAACAAAGAAAAGCGATATACTAAAACTTTAACACATCTAGATCCAGGCTAATTGCGATAATGAAAAAAACCCGGTAATGATAATGGCTGCGGAAATAATGTTGATTGCGGACTACAATGATTGAAGCTATTGCTGATCTTGTTGTTGATGATGTTGTCAGTGATAATGACGATGTTGTTGCTGCTGCTGATGACGACGATGACAATTATGATGATGATGATGATAATGATGATGGTGATGGTTATGATGATGGTTATGATCATGATGATAATGTTGATAATGATGATGTTGTTGGTGGTGTTGATGTTGATGATGATGATGATGATGATAATGATGATGATGACTGTGATGATGATTGTGATGATAAGATGACGATGATGACTATGATGATGATTGTGATTATGATTGTGATGAAAAGATGACGATGACGATGATGACTATGATGATGATTGTGAATATGATTGTGAAGATAAGAAGACGATGACGACGATGACGATAATGACTATGATGATGATTGATTATGATTGTGATGATAACGATGGCGATGATGATAACTATAATGAATAATATGACCATGAATATGACGATGATTATGATATGATTATCATGGATATACTGACAACCATGACTATGATGATAGGAAGAGAACGAGGGCACAAATTTTAATAACCACAAGTTAAAACTTTATACCTGCAACAACTGTTGAGTAATATCAATAACTTTTGGTGTTACTGTCAACTGCATCATATCACTTGAATTAATAATTACGAAAGTAGCCATCTGTCGATCTTGATTAGAGCCATCCGTTTCTGTTTCTTCCGAAAATTTCTTCTTCCTTTTGAAATACAAATGCACAAGGTTAATAATGCTGATTTAAGACTGATCTTAAACCAGCAATACACAAGCAATTGATCATTAGAAGTTCTAATTCATAGCTTTAAATCAATCAGATCACAACTAGCTTTGTAAACGGAACACTCTTGCTTCATAAATACATCGAAAATTGAAAAACGCTGGAAATCTCAACGCAGACCAGAAGCAAGCAGCTTTTTTGCCCAGCGTCCTTCAAACGGGGTGTGTATGTTCGTACAGGAGCAAACAAGAAAAGGCTTTATGATACGAAAAACGATGCAGGGATAACGTTTTACTATTTCTAATAACCCAAAAGAGAGGTAAGGGAACGATTCTCAATCAGTTCTTTCCTCTGACAGTCCAATGCATTCATTTAGCTGACGTAACACCAAGCCACGCCTCTTCATCACATGTCAAGTTCTAATAAAGTACCCACCAATAACATCTGTCTTTTAGACGAATTTACTGTTTCACAACTATATCCAACATCACTGATACTATTTCGTGGTTTTAAGAAATTACTCTCATTGTTTCCAAACCAAAACAGAATCATTTTTTGTCACGGAGTGTGTCACTACGGTCTGTCTGGGGGGAAAGAGTGCTTCTGAGAGAGAAATAAAACAGCAAGTTGTGATTGGACTAAAATCATTGTCATTGACTTTGATTGGACAACACCAGTCAGAGTATTGTTTTTGCAATCTTCCCTTCTCCAGCAAAATTCCATAAAACATCATTAATAGAGAGATTAATACAGAGGGTTCCAAGGGGAAATTATTATTACAATAGTAACTAAAAAGCAATAAAGTATTGTGAATTGGGAAGACACTGTTACATTTGTGTTGCTTTATTGACCAAGTGCGGGTTTTTCTCAGCTTCTTCTTCAAATGAGCTAAATGTATTAATATTGCATGCACAAAAACATCTTACAGATTGAAACGTATTTCTAGATAAATGGCTTTCCAACCACTTAATATCACATGAACCCTAAAATATATTCTCCATGACACACCTCTCAGTTTCCTTGATGTTCCTTGATTCAAAAACAGAATCGTGCACACGAATATCTGTTGACAATTCATGGCCAAACAACAAAAGTTTCTACCTTGTCAATACTGAGGCGGTATAAAAATCCATACTAACAACAGGGCTCATGACAACGAACATGATTCTAATATAAACACGCTTCCCGTCTTTACCTGGATTTCGAAATCGATGGATCATCTGCTTTAAAGGTAATCATGCGTGTTTCATCTGTAAAGATCTATAAATAATTCAAGAAAAAAGGAAATTGTGCACGCATAAGCAGGGGACGTCTATATATTCCAAATTCTGGCCGCCATCCCTTTTGAAAAAATGCAACAGTGACAATTCTAAGGGTTCCACGTTCGAAAAGAGTTAACTGCGAACATTAATAAAAGAAAGGTCTGTAATTATTATTCTCTAGATGTAACTCTCTTTAGTTTGAGTTTCGTTCATCATTTTACAAGCATCCTTGTCTTAAAAAGCAGGTGCATGCCTCTGCAGTTTCCAGGGATTGCAGCTAGGATGTTTCAAAGGTAGCATTTTTAACGAAAAAAATATATGATACAATCCATCTTGATCTGCCACTAGCAAATAAATCAAGCATTGTTGAACCATATCATCTTCAAATTTTAAGCGTGACGTCACGTATCTTAGTCCCTCTCAGGCCATCAAGAAGTCCGCGTTTACCCTGGCTGCCACTACCCTAATCATTTGGAAAAAAGTATGGATGGATCATATTTTTGGAAGACACGTTAACGACTGAGATTTGCTGGAAAGTTTATAAACACGTGTTAATAAATGGATATATTCCATGCAAAGAGACGTTATGGAACTTTTTGTCCAGTTGATGTGGAATGCACCGTACCACGAATCGTCTTGCATACCAGCAATGCATACACTGTTATAAAATTCACTAAAGGAAATATTTATAGTAAAAAAGGAAGAGCATGTGTACCATTGCCGTAATGAAACAGAAGATTGAATAATCAAGATATTGACAATCCTATCGTGTAACTAGTACCTTGATATTCAGTTCATATGGTAAAATCTCTTGGTTGATCTGATGAGGCTCAAGAAGGGGTTCCCAAGCACCAAGTTTGTCATTGAAAAAGGATGCTTCAATCGTTACATCGGACTCCACTTTCAGCTAAAATATCGGACAAAGAATAATGTTACAGTACACAATTAAAAAGCAACTTTTAAACAAGCAAGCAAACGTTTACCATCATAAAATAATACTACTTTGCGATTAATGTAAAATAAATAAAACTCGAAATTCAACACTTTTTGAGACGAAAACCATAAATCGGAGAATCTTCGATCTACAAGACTTTACTTGTGCCACAAAACGAGAAGACAAGATTAAAGAAGAAATATACACGATAAGAGACCTGGGACCAAACCATCACAGAAAGAACCAATCAGAATGAAAATAATAGACAATAGCAAAGGTCAGAGGAAAGGAAAAACCAGTAAACCAAACGATTGACCAAGTGAAAAGATACATGTGCTACGTATCTTTTAACCTCCTTTTCCCCTAAACAGTGTTGCGTTTTGAGAAAAGAGCGAAGAAAAAACCAATAAAATCCATTTGCATCATAACTACAACTATCCGGTGGATAGAACAGCATTGTTCTAGGGGGCGGGGATGGACTAAAGCCCATGGATAAACATGTTGGGGGCTTGATAGCTATTTTCGCCAAGTTTTATAAGCGTCCCATGAACTTCTGTCTATGATTGTACGACCGTTGCTGATTAATGGTCGTTAGCAGTGGCGTGATTTGCACAATGGTCTGAATTCCTCTATATTTTATCAAACAACTTCCACAGGCATACCCCTCCCCCTGACTCCAGCACACAATGAATGCTGGAACACATAAAGATAACTTATCAGTTACCAATGACGTCCAATCCATGACTCTTGCCCTCAAACTAATTTTTGAAGTCACCAGTGGTACTACCATTCCTTTCATGTCATTTCCGAGAATCAATTCTAGAAGTTCCATGTTTATGTCAATCTAAACACAAATAAAAAGAAAATACTGTGCTTAAAAAATGTTAAGTTCATAACAATACTGATTATGACGATAATAATGATGACGATAAATGGTGAAATAGACATTAACTCACACCCTAAAAACGCGTATACGACACAATACTTGGCGTCTGCTTTGCTAAACTCTGTCGAGTGACAAATGAATAGCCATACCTGGTCACCTGTCGACTCACTAGGTAGGACAGACGGCCCATGAGTGCCTAGAATTAAAATGAGAAAGACAAATGCAATGAGAAAACGTTACTTATACTTTTTCAAGAAGTTCACACCCTACAAGTAAACAATTCACACATGAAATATACACGCATTATAACTTAACTGTCCGTTTTGTATTGACAACACATCCATGGATTTTGGACCTGAAAAGTTACATCGATAGCAAGAGAAAATCTATATTCCAGACCATTGCCCTCTCCTACCAATGCACAAAGTTATTAGTCTGGGTTCTAATAAAGGTTTGTATCTCGACCTTTGCAGAATTAGGCTATAAAATACACACTGCTGATTGGAATCAAATTGCGAAATCAGTAAGAATGAAACAACAAATTAATTGGCCTCGAGGCATTCTAATTCTGCAGTTACTCAGAAACAGGAATTCGGAAAGATCACTAGCATCATTCAATTGCAAATTTACACACCTCGCCGCCTACAAACGTTTACGAATTCAAATAACTAAGCAGAAGTATCTACCGTTGAAATTCATACCATTAATATTTTCTAAACTTTCCCTATCAAGGTCTCTAACTTCCCAAAGAGAGAGCGACTCTTCCTGCTTTGAATTCATTTCGACCTCTTTGTCGGCAGACCCCTTACAATGCGCAAATAAAAACAAAATTCATTAAATCCACTCTAATGATTGATTCCCTGTAGAAAAAGGAAATAATTAATTTCAAAATACCACACCCTTCCACCCCTTACGAAATTAAAGATGGAAAAGTTATTCTTTCTATCCATATTCGCTTTCCCTTCTTCTTACATCACGTTATTTAAAAACATAAACAGTGTGAAACATATAGTGTATGTATTGATGTCTTGCTCGGATTTCACAATTTCGCAGCTAGGGATGTTCCTTAGGGTGAGTGGAGTGGACTGACATTTAATATACTGCACTACACTCAAAATTTGGAAAACAACTAAAGTACAAGTTCGCCGAATTTACATCGTTTCCAGGCCTACTTCTCAACTGTTTTACTATGGGCAGGTCCCTTTTACTGATTTATGACATGGAATGTGTTGGTTTAAAGTAGGCATTAACTTCAAACGTCCCTTCAAGTTTGATCACTTCTTTTCAGCCATATCTAATGGCTTCCATTTCCCACTGTATCTTGTATCCGCTTAAAAGTACTTGCGACGCCCTTCCCAACCAATCCCATGGAGACAAGGAACTTTCTCGTCATCGCACCCACAAATCCCATGCATCCAAAAACAATCATATCGCATTTCATACTTCTTCACATTCCAAAACTAACTTCTCGTATCTCTGTTACGCTGGCTGCATTCATTTTGTCTTGCAACGGTTCCATCAATTCAAACACTATCATTCTTCCTTCACACCAAAACACGGAAAGCATTTATTGCATTCAATTATGGACAGGAGGTGCCCTCAATTTACAATTTTCTTTGCTTCAAAACAATAAAATGCGACTACGATTGTACTCTTGACTGCTTATTAATCAGGTTAAACCTGGAAATTATCTAAAACAAATAAACAGGGGGTTGGGGGTATGATCAGGGTAATGAAACAACTAGGGTAAGGGTGGAGCCTTTGGATGAAGAATGCACAACTTATGTACCAAGAGCAGCATTTCAATGTCGAGTGAATTTGTTTCAGAACAACATTTCAGATGTATTTATCACGAACATTCGTTTACATCATACCACGTCAATTGTTTAAACTAACATCGTAACAAAGTAAATTATTGATTCTTGCTCTTCATAAATCGTCATGTAAAATATTGTAGTGCAGCTACCTGGGTTCCTATTGCTACGTCCATGATTTGTAAGATTGTTGCCACGAGACTTGGTGATAAGCAAAACTTCATAGGGCTAAATGTGAGCCCAATATCCTGTCCCGTTTGATCTTTGACTGGTGCTCTGTACTGTAACTTTAGCTCACAAGGTCTTAATAACTGCATCAAAATAAAAAAGTCATAATTAGTGATAAATAAAATAAAAAGATTTCATATTTATAAGCAATAGTCAACTTCCTAGCCATTTTTAAAGGTAATCTCTTTCGTTTTGGATTAACCTACAGAACAAAGCTAGACAGTTTCAATTTGACGTCACTACTGAAAATGTTAACGAAATGAAAAACTGGCAATGTCGGGACATGTTTGTCTCTCTGAAGAAGAATATAATTACGACAGCTATGATACGTTTCACAAGACGATGAACTCGTCTTGTAAACTATTATACTAATATTGGTCTTACAGGCTTCTTAAGAATCCGTTTGAGCAAACTATGCTTTCCCAGCAAACGTATGTACATACAACAGCTGTGATAAAAACACTGCCACCATCCTTTCTGCACAAAAACTCATTCTACAAGGAATGGAAACAAACCTTTCTTTTTTCGTTTATTAAAGCCAATTTTATACTAGGGCAAACAGTCTTATAGAATAGTTTCTTGAAACATACTCAACTAACCAAAAGAGCTAGCAGGGCAAACCAACCGTAGCATCCCAAGCACTTTGAAACCCATTATCCTTAGCGACAAGATGACCTCCATTATACACTGAGTCAATCTCAATGTACTTACACTTCGTCCACTGCACTCTATATCAGGGAATTGTGCAAAAACAAGTTCTATTGGTCTTACGTCCACAACCATCATAATCGATTGATCAAGTAGTTTGCAATGTACATTTGAGTTGATCTGCAAAAGAAACCAAACTCTTGCTATCAACTGGGAATAGAGAATATGAAATATGTAACATTTACATATACTACGCAAATACTAGATGTATTCTATGATCAAAAAAACTGTTGACGAAGTCCAAAACTAAACTTTATAAGACGAACGAACACTGTCTCCGACAAGTATTAAATTGTTGAATTTACTGCAAGGGTGCCGGTAACTTACTATCTGACATGCCTTGACATGGATGGGAGCTCCGCTCTGTAGATTGAAGAGTTTACTTCATGGCCATGCAAGTTAATCACTCAATCATCCGCAACGTGATAGATATTTCTTGGTATAGTTCCTGCACACATTGGCTACTAGACAGTACAAGGTTAGCCTTGAAAAACTAAGACTCCTTCGCCTGTTTCTGCAGAGCCGTCTAGTTCAGAGATGAAGGCGTCCAAATTGCAGATAGGAGACCCTTGTTCTAAAAGTGGTCAATTAATTTAACTTAATGTTCGTTCATTACATGTGTTTATTTGCTTTTGGCGCATCAGATTAAGAACACAATAGACCCTTTTCACATTTCAATGGCTTGGAATCCAAAACAAGGCTAAGGTTGTTTGATTGCGGAGACTCTGAAGAAAAGTTTTGCCAAAGAACGTGTCCACAGGTTTATTAGTCGTTTTTCACAGTCTTGTACACTACTGAAGACTACACTACTACAATATCTTGTACACTACTGAAGACTACACTACTACAATATCTTGTA
>JANTCA010007849.1:0-16768 GCA_024741275.1 Chironex yamaguchii
TACATGTATGTAGAGATATTATGCTCTGCACATTTACGTATTGAGCTCTGTTTTGCGAAAGTATCAAGACATGGACTTTTTATATATAAGCATATAGATAGATAGATAGATAGATAGATAGATATAGACATAAATATAGATGATGTCATAAAATTCGCAACCCTCACATTTGAAATTAGTCCTTAATATGATACAAATATTTGGTAAAGGGAAAACTTTAACGATATAATTTTTTATCAAATGTCCCGGATTTGAACTTCATTACTACCAGATAGTTATTTTGTCCCCTAACATGAGTATCAAATCATCAATGTGAGATTTTTTTGGTTTGGAAATATTTTTTCGCAATACATTCATTATAATGATGTTTATAAACCAAGCATTCTTATTCAACAACTTCTGGTGTTTTAACTTTAGAGAACAATAGAGATCCTTTTATAATTTCAAGTTCAAAACAACTTCAGCAATCTTCGTCTTAACGCAAATATTTTTTAAACTACGGAAGACATCATTTTACGCAAGCTTCCTCCTAACATCCATCTCTCTGACTCACATACACAAATTTAGCATTACTTTCCAAAAATAGAGTTGTGTGTAGTAGCACTAATTGTAGAGGGATTTCGTTGAAGTGCGTTAACGCTTCTAACAGCTACAGATAACGCAGTCTAAAGCGATAACACTAAAACATTTGGAAGTGTATACTTCAAAAGTAAATAATACATAAATACAAGAGCAAAATAACTGCAATGATTTATCGTTGTTTAGCATAGATGTGTTTTGACGTGACTATGTTCTCTTCTATACTAGAGTGTTGGGAAATCAATATACTAAAGGCATTAAAGTATCAGAGCGCTGCACATGAAATTTAAATGTCTTACCAGAAATGGAGTACTGCATAAAAGAAAGATTGCCACAATAAACAAAGTCATCCTTGTGTAACCATGTTGAAGGCGTATCACTCTCTCTGTTCCTGCTGCTCTTTGCTGCTCAGCACTTAAACTGCTGCTCAGTTTCCTTTTTCTTCTTAAGGCAATAACCATAGTCAGGCTAAAATAAACAATTACAGTTGAGAATAACAAGCCTTCCCATACTGTAAGATGAATCAACACTCTATCCCCTGGATTGGATGGGAAAACATCGTAAGCACAGTACAATCCGTAGCTGTATAATTTAAATCTCCCAATGCCTACTGCAGGTAGAAGAAGATGTATGGCCGCCCAGACAAGAGCAAGACAAATACCAATAAGGACTCGTTTGCGGTTGATATGTTCCCGATAAAAAAATGGCTTGCATGCTGCCAGATAGCGCATGGTTGATAAAAGCAAGACTAGAAAGGCTGACCATAATAAAAACATCGTTGAAAGGTATCCAAATGCGATGCAGGTTTGCCGACCGCCGATCCACTTCGAGTTAGCCAATGAAATACAACTAGGAAAGAGAACAGCCAAAGAACTAAACGTGTCTGAAAGCACAAGTGTTTTGATAACAAGGTGATAAACATTTTGACTGAGTTCCTTGACTCTCCATAATAATAATGCTGCTCCTAAATTAAGCATGAATGTTACAATGTGTAATACGAGAAAAGAGTACGTCTCGATGTTTATAGAATGTGAAACGAAAGACGAATGAGGCATGATGAGGAAACAGAATCAGATCATTGAAACTGTAGCTATGATCCAACAGCACGTACAACTAATCCTTGCAAGTGTAACACCTCTTCTCTACCTCAAAATGGATATTTATTCTGTCCAAAGTTACTTATATGTGAATCTCTTGTTATTCAACCTACCAATGCTGTAGTTTAGCCCGGTACATATATAGGTACAATTCTTTCAAACTTTCAGTTGTACAGAGGACTGTCGTAGATGATTTCCTTGCCAAAAAGTTTCAGCAATAGCAAGTCATTACTAACAACAACACAGCTTTCCCTCTTTAAGATTCTCAACTTGGAAGTGCCAAGAAGTATCCAGCCATCAGATATGCGAAATCATACCCCTCTTTGTTGACTATGTAGTTAATCCGTTAGCGCAAGAACGTCCTACCCTTCTAAAGTTACAAGGATTATTAGTTAATCACAAGAAGATAAAAGCAAAGTTCTCTATCAATTGGCTTAGATTGTAAAGTAAATATTAACAGAACTATGAGCCAAGCAGATCCTTTACACAATTCAGTGTTGATTGAAATCAACAATAGAAATGATAGTTGGCAAGCGAAATCAAGCTCTGACAATGTGGAAAGAATCCTGCATTAATCATGGTCAAAGGAGGAGACATGAATTAAATGTAAAAGAAACGAAGTAGTAACATTTGTGACTTGAATACCATTCATGGAACATTTCTCTGGTTTGCTAAAAAACTTTTCTGAAAGAAATGCTACATTATAAATTGGTAAACGTAAAACTGTTGTCTGTTGTCTTGTTGATTTTAATTATTGGTAACACGTGCTACGTTTGGTACATTTAAGATATTAATAAACGTCCGTGCAATATTTCTACTCCTGAAGACACAAACAGCTGCATGTATTGAGAAGACATATATTGGTTGTAGCAAACATGATGTACTCGATTACAAGCAAATATTTATTTAAGATTTTGGTGTTTAACAATGCAAACCACTGTATCACGCAAAATTTGACTTAAACTCGTGCAGCTTCGAGAACAACCCAATAACTTTATGGAAGAGTAAATGTTATGTTAGATGAAAAGCCATTCGTTTTAAGAGATGCCTCCTTGCTTAGAAGGGATTACAATCTTGTCAGAGGAGGCTAGCTTTCATAACGGTTCATATAATACGTCCTCACAGCTACAACATTGGTATCAAAACCAGAGTCTGTTGAGCACTACAACTCTGTCAATACCTGCTCGAAAGTGCTACAAAAGGACTGAAGAAATATAAATGAATAAAGATGTTATAAAATGACTTAAGTTCCAGAATTGGGAACAATTACTAAGAAGTAAATAATTTCTGCAAAACCAAAACTAATGTGAAGTAAATTAATTGAGTTGGTAAAAGTGTGGAGAACTAACTAAATTTGCCAAAATGTGTAGAAAGTACAGTGCGTCTTCGTTTATCCGAACCTTTTTCTAACAGTTTTTATAAATGAATATCCATGCAAGGTGGTTCATTGAAAAATCGTTAGAACTTTCCACAATTTTTCAACATGCTTCAGAAGACTGCAATCGGGGCACCAGGAGACTTGCGCGGACATTCCTGTAAATATTTGAAAGGACAATTTATGTGGTTTGGTTTTCATTCGTGAGTCACTCTGATCAACACAAATGTCCTTTTCTGATAGTTTGTTCTTTCATCACAATGTGTGGCAAAAAATTTCATCTTTTAAAGACAAATACATTATCCTCTTTTATCAGAAGTTTCACCTTATCCGAACAGTTCGTTACGCATTTAAGTTCAGGCCTTGCGGATAATCAAGGATATCCTGTACTATAAAATGGCTGCAAAGCCAAAAAAAATTAAATAAGAACTATGAAAATTAGCAAAAAGTACCAAACAGTGAAAAGGAAAAACTGTAAAGAAATGCCAAATATGAATAAAGGTAGTGTAAAACTATATCTAAGAAGCCATTTCATTGATATACTACATTGCATTTTTCAATTGCACAAAGTATGAAATGTCCAGTTGTTGATTAACACTAGTGGCATTATAATAATATTGCACGTTACAGAGGTACTAGATACAAAAATACGGATATGTCCAAGACATCAGAGTACCAAAATGTACACGACAAGAACATATAGACAAAGAGTATAACATCAATCAACATCAAGTTTAGTGTTTTAGTCACTGTTAAGCACTTCGTACTGTACCAATATCTAGAAAGTTGCATTTGAGTTCCTTAACAGACCAGATATTTTTACCCGACGCAATCCGATTAGTCACGGTTAAGACTAGATAACTTCGATAAAGAGCTCGCGAACAAATCAGGTCACAGATTATGTTCAAAAACCTCATTATACTTGATAACAAGTGGATAATTAAGAATTCACACTTCAAGATATTTTTATTAAATTAGTAGGTGATTTATTCAAACATTAAAAACGTGCTGTGTTACGATTTTGAGGTTGTTAACGAAATTATGTTTGCAGACCCTTGTAATAAGTTGGGCCTCGCACGATAGAAGCGTAATTTCTGATTTGAAACGTGTATCATGCCTTGTTTCGTGTGTTAAAAATGATAATTTCAAGTAAAAATGCAAAGGAAGGTTTAGTACCAACAAGATACATCAGTCACAATCAGGTTAGGGCCTGTTATCCTAATGACCAAGGCATACTAGGTGACTTTGATTTTGGTTAATAGGGGGTCGATCTCACTTTCCTCATAATCTACTAATTGGCGTTCATCAAGGTGACAACTTCAGTCCTAAAATTAGACGTGCTTAACTTTCCTGTAAGCTTTTAATACTGTCTTTTTTGCTTACTGCTGTTTGTGTGTGATGTAAAGCGAATACTTGGTCCTTCCCCGGAAGAGAATGATCCAAGTTCTACTAGAACAACGATGTAGTACTGACGTATACCAGTATTAACGTAGAGAACTTTGATAACGGTGGTGAAGCAGCCAGAGAAAGTGGTTAAATATGGAGTATCTTATGCAGCGACTAAAGAAATCTGCTTTTTTCTCTTGTAACTTCTTTTATTTCAGCATTGGCTCTTTGTAGAACATTGCTCCATAAACGCCCTCTTGTGTCATGTCCAAAACATAAGAATTGTCAACAATATCTACTTGGCTTTAAAATTCTTTAACTTGTTTTGTGATTGTCTGTCTCTGAATCGTATGGTAATCTGATTCATCTTCTTATATATTTTCAGTGATATTCTTGCCTTTATCACAAAGGACTCTAGCTTTTAAAATGCTACTTTTTCTGTCCAAAGTAGGTCTTCATACGTTAGCTATCTGTAGTTAAATTGTCCAAAGGTACTTAAATTCGTAAAGCTTGAATTGAGTTTCTTGTACAGAAATGATGCAAGTAAGAGCCTTGCACATACTGATCCTCAAAGACAACCGCCGTTACCCAAACATGACCACCATCTTTCTAAATTGCATCAAAATCACGATTATTAACGTCAGAAGAGTCGACAACAAGGGCAAAACGGGAGAAGAGGGTTTTCATTATGTTAATCTCGGAGGAGCATGTAAGATCGTTTCCTGTAGCATTCTCTACAGTTATCTTGAACTGACCAAGAACTTCGTGAAAATGACGTTGTGTTTCGATAAACAGTTAGATCTTGAAGTGTTCAACATCGAATGGGGTTTGTTTTGATGATGATGGAGACGATGGTGCTGCTGCTGCTGATGATGGTGATGGTGGTGGTGGTGATCATGATGATGATGATGATAGTGGTGGTGGTGGTGGTGATGATGATGGACACGCTGCTGCTGCTGATGATGATCATGATGATTCATGATTATTGATGATATTTATAATTATGATGATAGTGATGATGGTGGTGATGATGATGGAGACGATGGTGCTGCTGCTGATGATGATGGTGATGATGATGGTGGTGGTGGTGATCATGATGATGATGATGATGATGATGATGGTGGTGGTGGTGGTGGTGGTGATGATGATGGACACGCTGCTGCTGCTGATGATGATCATGATGATTCATGATGATTCATGATATTTGTAATTATGATGATAGTGATGATGGTGATGATGATGATGGAGACGATGATGCTGCTGCTGATGATGATGGTGAAGATGGTGGTGGCGATTATGAAGATGATGGTGATTATGATGCTGATGCTGATGATAATGGTGATGGTAACGATGATTATCAAGGTGACGAAGATGATGGTGACGTTGCCGACGATGATGATGGTGATGATCATGATCTTGATTGTAATAATGATTGTAAGAATGTGTTGATTTCGAAGAGAGCATTGTTGACATTCACAATTTAAAAACCAGTCAAGAGTTAATTATTAATTAATTTGGCTTACGTCTCTTAATCTTATAAAGATATAAATGTTAAAATACTTTTGGCCAGGGAGGCCTGCACGCGCCAAAAGCAGGAGGAGGTAAGGTTTCCATTGAGGGCACAAATTGAAATTTTTCTAGTCTTCGAAAACTTTCGCGACAATACACTGAAGTGCCGCGATTCAAAAATATAAACGATGTTTAACGTTACTTTTAAAGGTAAACCGTACTTTGAAATTTCGCAAAAAAGTCACTACACATCATGACATTTCTGGCTGGCGCTGTTTTATTGCATATCTGTTACAATAATATACAAAATTTGTTGCTTCGATAAAACGATTTGCTATCGGAGATCCCTTGTTGCTTGCTGTTTGTAAATGTTATTTGAAAGAATTGTCATGTGTGTAGTGACCAAAAAACTCGTCCATTTTCCTGCTGCCAAGCATCAAGCTGAGTATCTGTGTATTCGGACGGTACTTGACTTGTTAATTTAATATTAAGTACTTTGTAAAGGAGCACGAACAGTTTTTGATTCATGTTGCATGCTCTTGAAGTGCTACATATTACGCCCGGACTACGGGAACGTAAAACTTGAGGCTAATCAGAACTTTATTTCTGTTCGATTTTGATCATCTGAGGTTTAAATTTCAAAATTTAAGTTACTTATTTTTGTGAAATAAATCGCTTCTCATTATGCATTTTTGTATTTGTCTTGCCGAAAGACGTTACACTTATTTAGGTCTGTGGTCGCATTATCTTACTGAAAATTGTGTTGTGAAGTCAGTCAGATCAGCGCAAATTCAACTTTGAAAAATTATTACTCCCTACCTGAGATGTTTTTGGTCATCAAAATCACAAGTTGCATGCCAAATTTAATGGGAAGACCAGATCCGTTCTTTATTTTGCAATATCGTCAGCAGTTCAGAAGATAGTAAGCAATTCATGCGGCATGGTACGAAAATTGGCTTAAACAGACTTGACCTCGATTGTGAATCAGCCGTGTAAGAGGTTGCAATAAATTGCTTGGAGTCTTTTCAAACAGTAAAAACTAATAGAAACTAACACAACGAGATCGACCAACGTATTAGTCATCTGCAAAAATTTTCTGTCTCAAAAGGCACTGGTTGCCTACCTCCTCGACTACGAAGAGACTGTGCCCCCTGCCGTACGTTTCTTTCCATTTCAAGTGGTAGCCCTAACCTGAGCGGCAACCGACAACATGAAGGTTGATAATATAGTCAGCTCTGTATTTCGTAAGCTTGATCAAAATCAACTATGGATTTTTTATCCCTTAATCATCATCATCATCTACTTGTTTGTAAGACAAGCTTTGTAAACAAGTATTATCATTTCATGACACGGTAAAAGTATTTTTCAAAAATTGCTTTGTGAACTATTAAAATTCTATTTATAGCATGGAGGTGTTACTAGTGTAAGTATTTTCTCGTTCTGTTGCGAAATCGACAAAATGATTGAACTCATTTCTACAGAAACACTTTCAAACTGTTACATTCAGTGAACCAAATTACTCTCAATCAAGACTGTATTTGCTTCCCGATAATCATAAATTCACACATATCAACCTACTACAGGAAAAATGGAGCGCTTTCAGTTAGACTTATTATCTGAGGTTTCAGATAATTAAATGAAAAAACAAACAGTACCAGCTACGTGATTTGCTAGATTTGGAATATACCGCCTCTTCCAGTACGATTTTTATCATAAATAGTATTGTCTTTCACACTCCGTTAAATCTGCAATTACGTCCAAAGCTACAAAATATTGACATCGAAAACTGTAAAAGTGGAATCTGTAAGTGGAAACTTCAAAGAAGAAACCAGACGTTTGATAGGAATTTAAAGAGGAATTGCGTGTAAGAGTGGATGCGTGGAAACGAGGATGGTCTGATGTCAAGTCTATCACGTGCTGTATTGTAACAAAGAGAAAAATTCATTCTTCTCGATCATGCTTGTTTGTTTCATGTTTAATCCTGATCCTAGTTCGAGTGAACAGCAGTCGGATTCCCTCGCACGAACGTACACCAACACAGTCTTTAGCAAGGTCACAAATGACGCTGTAGGGTCTCTAGCCCAATGAGCACCGTAGGCTTGCTTCAACTGTGGACTTACGTCAGACAAGATGAGCTTGCCCCACGTTTTTCTTGGGGCATTCCTGGTGCATTTGCAGGCTGAGGGAACCGGTTCTTTCCAAATTCTTTTGAAGAGTCTAACTTCATTCACTCTGGCAACGTGTCCCAACACGCGCAATCGGTTGCACTGAATAATGACCTCTACTGTCCTGACAACGTCGCTGCACGTGGATGTTAGAGATTCGGTCCCTCAGGCTGTATCCGCGTATGGTTCGTAGACAGTACATATGGAACACCTCAAGCCGATCGACGTCAATTTTCAAGGGACACCAAGACTCTGATCAGTAAACCAGAATTGGAATTATGGCAGAAATCCCTCATTTTTCCTGCCATAGATATATCCGGTCATCGCCAGTGTTGTCGAGACATACTGCCGAACACTCTCAAAGCTTTCGCTATTAGATAGGTGATATCCACCGTCGGTGCGACCTTCTCGTTCGTCAGAGTAGATCCTATATAAGTAAAACGATTGACATTCTCCAGAACTTCCCCTTCCACTTTCAACTCTGGGTGTTGGGCATAAAATCTCAGTGTCTTTGACTTGGCTGTCTTTACTCTCAGGCCAAGTCTTGATGCGATGTCATCGGCATATTCTAGGTCAGCGATGTACAGAGTGTCGCAGACATGAACTCCATCCGCTTGTTGGATCGACTTTGACATGATCCAGTCTAGTACCAGATTGAACAGCATTGGGGGCATGATGCACACTTGCCGAACTCATGTACTAATATTGAAGGGATCACAGACATGCTTGCTGACTCGCACAACTGATTTTGCACCACTGTACATGTCCCGCAGCATGTTGATATAGATTTCAGGGATACCACATTTCTGTGTATGCTATCAAACGCACACACAAAATCTATAAATACCGCAATAGTTGGCTCTCCATGACGTACTCTTTGCTCAAGACACTGACATAGAGTGAAAATATGGTCAGCGCCGCCTCATCCTGAACGAAAGCCTGCTTGTTGCTCTTGCAGAGACGATACATATCCGGTAGTTAGCAGTCTGCTTTGGACCCTTTTTTGAAGACTGGGATGATGTTAGAATCCTTGAAGTCCTGTGGGACGCATCTCTCTTCCCAAATGCTGACAAGTACTTTTCGGTGCATGGTAGCTGTCTCATCATCGACTAATTTCAGTTCTCCTGCAACGATTTCGCGAGGATGGTAACAACAAGGGGCAGCATCCTGGTTCCGGTGTCATTCAACTTTCCAAAGCCGAACGGACCCATGGCTCCACTCCAAAATGATGAATTTGTGCCAGCTTCAGCATTTAGATCACCAGCTACGGCCACTATTTTGCCCTTTAGGATGGTGCTAATCACATTTTGCAGGTTATGATAGAAGGAATCTTTGTCAGAGACAATTGAGCAATCGGTTGGGGCATGCACACCGATAATACTGAGATTCCGTAGTCCTGAGAGTTCAATAAACGTTAAACGGTCAGACACGGGGTGAAGGATGTTAACGAGCAGGCAAATACTGGCTTGACAGCGTATCCAACATCGTATTGACGTAAACTAGAACAGGAGGTAGTACTGAGCAATGTCATTTGAGCGAATGTCAGCCTCGCCCGAGTCGGTCCAGCGGACTCTGATACCACACAAGTGTCAACATGGCAAACCAATTCAACAACTAGTAAATCACTACGCCCAGGATTGTTCAGGGTTCGAGTGTTCCATATTCCCAAGCGCAAATTTCGTTTCGCATTTAAAGCATGTTGGGCCGCTCCCCTAGGGAGACTACAAAAGCTCGTGTTCTGTTCTGGCGTAAATTCATTTAGGTTTGAATGGCTGTAGTTGTCAGTGAGGTTCCAGCTGCACAACTGTTAAGCGTAACAGAGTCCTTAAAACTGCAAATCGTGCTGACCATTTTGGTACTGACACAGATGGAGGATAGACCAGGGAACTGCCGAATACCAAGCAGAAGTTTCTTGGATTTCCATCGGAGCTCCCCTTCAGCCGAGTCACGGCCCTTGATCGCCGGCACAAAGCCTTCCTGTGACCCGTGACGCCATACACTATAGCCTCAGTTTGGACCCATTGTTCCCATCGAATCACTGGGAGGTAGGGAGTTGAACTTGGAGGAAGGAAACGAAAGGAAAGATTCTTCTCAATGAGCCGTCTCAAAAACTCTTGAACAGATTGTCCTTCCTAAAGTCTACTGTCATCATCACCCTCGGCCATCAACACCATTATCGTCACTACAACCTCTACTATCACCACCACCATAATCATCATCATCGTAATCACCATCATCGTTACCGACATTATAACTACAACCACCATTACCACCACTCCCACAACCATCATCGTCATCACCATCAACTCGTCATTATCATCGTCATGATTATCATCAACATCGTCATCGTCATCATCCTCATAATCATTATAACCATCACAATTGTCATAATCATCTCAATGATCACCACCATCATCACTATCATCAACATCATCATCATTACCTTCATCATTATCGTCATCGTCATTAGTCATCATCATCATCATCATCATTTTCGTCATCATCATTATAATCATCGTCACCATCAACATCATTATCATCACCATCATCATCACCATCATCATCACCTTCATGACCATTATCATCATCTTCTTCATCATCATCACTATCATAACCATCCTCATCATCATAATCACGACTATCATCATGATCACCATTATAATCATTATCACCATCATCCTAAAAATCGTCATTACCATCATCACTAACATAATCATCATCACCATCATCATCACTACCATCATCATTATCATCATCACCGCCACCATCACCATCATCATCATGACAAACTCCATCATTATCATTATCATCATCATAGTCATCATTAGTCATCATCATCATCATCACTATCATCACCAGCGACATCACCATCATCATCATCATCATCACCATCATCACTATCATCACCAGCGACATCATCATCATCACGATCACCATCATCATCATCACTATCATCACCAGCGATATCATCATCATCATCACGACCACCGCCATGACCGTCTCATCGTTGTCGTCGTCATCAACAGCATCGTCATCATCGTCGTCGTCGTCATCATCATCACAATCATCATCATCACGCAATAATAACTGTAGTACCAATTTTCTATAGGTAGCCTCAATTCACTTCCTTTAACTTCGATCCTGAGAAGTTTGCATCCACGACATTTCGCATTAGGCTTGCACTTCATACCTTTACCAGTATTTGCTAAATATTTCAAATTAATTACAACAAAGATTCGAAGAAGTCTTCTTTTAAAGGTATACTTGTTTGTAATTGCACATATTTCAATATACCTATAGATAAAAGTCATATTCAGATTTGAATGGGTAAGTGTCAAATACCTGAATAATATTAATTGGAATTGCTCTAATGACAGGTTTGGATTTTCAAGATTTTATTAATGCTAATGAACAGGAGCTCAAGCAGCTCAACAGTAAACTGGGGGCAAAGCATTTGATACTTCACTCTGATGATGACGCACGTTATTTCGAAAGCTAGGCATGATCACATGTTGTGTTCGTTATTAAATAGATATTTCTCGAGTTAACTTTAAGGGTCACATCTGTAGAAAGTAACAATATGGTCACATGTTTACAGTGGGCTATAGAGAGATTTCCGGGTGGTAACTGGGTGGGCTGGTCCACCACCCTCACCAAGAGTAAACAGAGACGACATACAAGTCAGTTGATGTTTTCTAAATAATTATTTTACGCAGTTTACAGAAGAATCCATTTTACTGGCAACATCCTAGTATAATACATTTTAAAAACTGGAATTCTCTGAATCCTTGACAGTCCTACGGGTACTTTAAATACAAGTCAAGTATCCGGTTGTCTGTTAAATAAACATAGCCTTAAACGTTGTACAATATTTAAAAACCATGGTTGAAGTTGACAATGGATTCACTGTAGAAAGGGACTATATTGCCATAGGCATGCTTTCTCTATCATGTACAACGCGAAGAAAGTTATTTTATGATAAATTATGCCATAAATTAAATCAACGAAAACATACTTTACTACAAATTATAAAATTAAGATGTACTTCATTCTAAAATTGAAATAGGTTGCAAGTATCACGTTTGTACTCATCGTTTCCTATGACGTCAGAAAATTTACCCAATAAAATACAGTAAAATATAAATTTTGCTACTTTTCTCTGGCTGCAATTAAAATGGATTTTCCATTGAAATATCAGCGTTTAAGTATCTAATGTTAGTAACTTGTATATTACACGATTCGGCAAGATACGTGACACAGAATACCCTCTAACTATATGTTTTGGTGGCAAGCGCATAAAGTGCTCCGTAGCTTATCTCGTTCCAAGCCTAATTTTTTGCGTTTGCCAATTCTTCCGTAACGGTTGGCTCCGACTCCATGCAAGTCCTCTTCGTTTCCTTTGAATTAAGAAATAGCAGTCACATCTTCCTTCAATTCTCTCTCTTTCTTCTTATTTCCTTCCTTCCTTCTTTCTTTCTATCTTTCCATCTTCCTTCCTTTCTTTCTTTCCTTCTTCCTTCCTTTCTTTCCTTCTTCCGTTCTTTCCTTCTTCCGTTCTTTCCTTCTTCCGTTCTTTCCTTCTTCCGTTCTTTCCTTCCTTCCTTCCTTCTCTCTCTCACACACACACATACAAACAAAAACATACAGGCATAAACAGACAGACACACAAACACACGGAATCTCTTATTCCAGCCGTACGAAACACGGTAGGAAAATTAATGAACACAGTAACAAATTGAAAGTTAGACTGCGTGGCTACAACTTTCATAATCTGACAGACACCAAACCCTCCATTTTCATCACTAACTTTATCCATCATACAACGAGGAAATACTTGAGTATATTTTCAACGGTTCTACGAAGCGTCCATATTAAGACAGATGATGTTTTCCCAACATCAGCAGCAGTAGCTATAAAAAGTCCGTTATTGCACGTAAGCCTTTCCTCGAGCTTCACACCTCATCCAGTCCCGTGATAATCTAAATCAATGTCGTTGGAATTTATCTAGATGGTCACTGCCACTTCGTTTTCTAGCGACTTCAGTTTCTCGCGTGTCCTCTTGGAATCCGCTATGCGATTCAAGCCGTCCCGCGGTTGTCCGATCTTCTGGACAGTTGACCTGTCCAGTTCAATAACAATAAGTTTAAACTATTGCAACAGATTTCCGGTTCTAATCTTGGTCCTTCTGCTTTTCTCAAGAGCCTACATTATAAAACAAGGTATTGTATCTTCCAGTATGACGGGCCCATTGTAAGGAACAATTTAATTATACCTGCTATTATACTTTCTCGAGTTTTTAACTTAATACTACGAACAAAACTTCGCTCAAACGCATGCATGCCCTCAGTCAAACTTTGCATCAGGCGTAAGCACAAACTGTCCCCTACCACAAAGCAACTCAGGACTGACTGCTAGAATCATTTGTGGATTGCAGCAACCTAAACCTCTTAAACTGGGCTTCAGTTTGTCAAATTACAGCAATATTTGATACAGCTGGGACCTTTTGGAATTTTTCTTGCCTTTCTTCCTTACATACATGACAAGGCACGAGGTAACGATTAGGCAGGAACTGACTCGCTGATGAGAATTTAAAGATGCTACGGAACTCGCAAGTATTTGATACCCTTTCTGCATAGCTACGATCTATCGCTGGAGGGTCATCGAACCTAAGAATAACACTGTTACAATGTAAAGCACCAATATACTGAAACATTTGCTTTGTAAGCAAATGAGTAATTAATCCGAATTTTGAATACGTATTTAAAACTAATGATTTGCATGGATGGGCAAGACAGAAGGCAAACTGGCGAACGAAAATGAAGGAAAACGGGACAGAAAAGAAAGAAGAGGAAAAAGGAAAGAAGAAAAGCGAGACATGAAAACAGAAAAGAAGGGGAAGCGAACTAGAGAAAGACAAAAGTATAGCAAAAAAGTACTGGAGTAACTAGATATATGTATCAGTGGCCGAAATGAACAAGGTAAAGTACAAGCGGCGTCGAAAAAAGGAGTAAAGAAGGCAGCATGAGGCAACAAAGGAGGCAAAAGAATGAGGCACTACAAGGAAGAGCAAGACCAGCGAGGCAGAAAGGATAACTACAAACGACGTAGAGTACACAGGGAGGACGAAAAGTAATAATAGAAAAACGGGAAAACGAAGAGTATCAACCAGAATTAAAGCAAACATTTGAAAGAAGAAAGGTAAAGAATAGAAAGTTCCCTGTCGTCAGCAATAGGATGATTGGTTAATGAAAGGATCACTTAAGGCGCCAATATGATGGCCCGTTGCCCCTCTGCGCAGCAACAGTAAGTTCAACGCGGATAAAGTATATAAGATTTGGCTAGACTCCAGGTCACATGTCATTATCTTCGGAGCTACTAACTAAGAAATCTTGCGTTTCTATAGCATTTGGCTTCGTCTAGCTTCGTCACATGCAAATCATTGATAAAAAATTGATACCTCGCGATTCAGCAGCGACAATATATCTACTCTTGCAATTATTCCTTACCCGGGGGCAAGGGAGGGGTTAAGGGGACACAGTAACCTTGGGATATCACCTTACCAATGACCTCTACCTGGAATCCGATGTCGTGTAAATGGGCATGATCCAGAATTAATCGGCCGTCGAAAGCAAATGCTGGCTTCAACATGAAATCGTAAATGCGTTTGTAATCTAACATCTGTGAAAATAAGACACGATCAAAGAAAAAAGGAAAAAAAAAGAAGAGAAAATTAGACCAATATCTCTATTGCAACACGTATTGATCTATACCGTGATAAACACGCATTCACACATTGTACTATATATTGAGTACACGTCAATTTACAGATATGATTCGCGCTATAGTCAGCAGCGCTCTTAAACATCAAAGAATAGACAGATGCATGGATTAATTCATGGGTGGATGGCAGGATATGATTCAAATACTACTAAGCTTTAGGTGTGGTAGGTACGCAATCTTTATCAAAATTCTATTGAATATCCGGAATATTAATATGAATTTCGGTGCCGATGTGAAGCTCGGTATGTAGGTTGCACTTCTCAAAGATTGGGTGACAGGATCAAACAAAATGTTCCATTCACTGTACGCCAAGCGTCAATTCCTTCTAGAGAACAGCCATCTCGCGCTTGCAAACCAAAAATGACTGCCAAAACATGCGATTCTGCCATAGGTCAAAATTTATTAGAAAATTCAGCAAGTTGAAAATGCATAAGGACAAAAATTTTCGGATAATTGGCACAGCCAGCTCGTCCTTTCATCTAAGTGTATTGGAGTCTGTCTACATTAAAACAAAAAAAAACCCAGTTCTCTGTAGGCAGAAAGAGTTCGGTTTTTCACTTGGACTCTTCCAGTAATGCTTTCTTTCTTCATTTTCACTCCCCTATTTGTGTTAGTCTGGCAGGGTACATTGGTATTAAATAGCAAAAATACAAACCCGTTTGATCAACAGTGAAGGTTATGTACCATATCTAGTTGCATGTACTTTTCTTCATTGAGTTACCAAGCTACCTTTTTGTTTACTGATTGGCTTTTTTCATCGCGTAGTTTCTTTTTCTTTGTTGTCTGATAAATTAGTAAAATTGTAAGTGCCATCTGGAGTGGGGACCAGATGACCTTGTGACTTTTCCTACTTCGGATGGCACAGTAGAATTCATTTGTATTGTTGTGTTTAATATTTGTATATATTAATGATATATACTACAAAAAAGTTTTGTACCACAAAACTAATTGTTCAAGAAATAAAATACTTTATGAAATATCATTTACCTTAAATTCATCCCATTCCGTGCACACAACTAATGCATGTGCTTTTTCAAGTGCTGTATAAGCATCGTCACATAGAGTGACCAGCTGCTCAACTATAGAAGCAAATGAGATGCACAAATAATAGAGTAGTGGTTCTCAAATGGGGGTACTTGAAGGCATTTGATCGCGTAAGTGAGATTATAAAAAATAAATCAGCATAAATATATAAATAGATAAATAGAATTCAAAATAAGCATAATTTGAAATCCGTTAACTAGGTACTTTTACGAATACATTTCACTGACCTTTAAAAAAATTAGCTGCTTCTTGTAAAAAAATATCACCAATTCCAATTTTTTAGTTTGTGAAAGTGAAAAGCAGAATTGCTAGTGCCACTTGAGCAAATTAACGACAAGACACATGGCTCAGATAATAAACCGTAGAAGTGGGCTGTTTTGATTTATTAATCATTGAAGAATTTCCATACCTTTCTGAGGATCGAGTCCAAGAAGTGGATCTGTCAGCTCCCTATGAGAAAGTCGAAAGTTGGGTACTAACTAATTATATACCAAAACGCAGAATCTGTAATGAAGTGACGAAGAAATTGGCATCAAGTTGTTTGCAAGAGTACCTTCGCCTGGTGTCATCGTTCAACTTTTTACATACTTTCGTCTCCCGAAGAGACGGGGACGTTGGCATGAGGGGGGAGGTTGGCAGTTGATGTGGAAAACAATCAGCGGGGAGTGCGGAATAAACGGGGAACATGGCAAATCGGGCTTATGTAAATAACAGGGGAGTGCGGAATAAACGGGGAACATGGCAAATCGGGCTTATGTAAATAACAGGGGAGTGCGGAATAAACGGGGAACATGGCAAATCGGGCTTATGTAAATAACAGGGGAGTGCGGAAT
>JANTCA010007849.1:16868-28829 GCA_024741275.1 Chironex yamaguchii
AAAACGTCTCTTCTTTCGAAACAAAGAAATTCAAAATGTCGCCGCGACTGTCACATGATGAAAGGCAGATTATTTTCTGGTTGTTTTGCAGCAAGACGCAGGGATTTTTCATCATCTGTGTAAACACGTGAAGTAAGTGATTAATTTAATCTTGTTAATTTTTGGGATGATGATTCTTGCACATTTTCAATTTTTCACGGAATTAAATAATAAGGGACATTGGAATAAGAGGGGAGGTAGGCAGAAATCTTCAAAGTTAATAAATAGGGAGCACTGAATAAACTCGGGGAGGTCGGTAAAAACTCAGAAATTTAATAAGCGGGGCCCCCCCGTCTATTCGGGAGACGAGAGTAGTTCACTTGGGGAGGAGACGATTCGGAGGTTAGATTAGGGTAAATAGGAATCAATCGCAGCGAACAGAACAAAACAGACAAAGGATAAACAGAGAAGAAAGACAGTCATAATACTGGTGCCAAATACAAGACATAAGAGATAGCAGAAAGAAAAAAAAAGAACAAGACCCGTAAAATACTGGGAGCAGTGAATAAAGGAGTAAGCGGACCAAATACAAGGTAGCAAGGGAATGGTGGCATGTGGCACAGAAATGCAATGATAGCGACGAAGCGAAGGAAAAATGTTATTCAAGGACGGAGGAAAAGGAAGCAATCAAAAAGAGCGCAAAAATTGCAAAACAAAAAGTTACACATTGCAGTTGACGTTATAATGCTTTGAATAGAGTAAGGAAAGAGAAGAGGGCAGCTTGAAGGAGCACACAAACAGAGACAATGATAACGAGAGGCAAGAATGAAAGCACAGAACAAAAACAGGTCAAAATTAAAGGAGGTCCATTTTAATAAACGGAAAGAAAATATCTGTATAAAAGAAATAACGCTAAGAGTGAATTGATGAAAATGACATTCTTAAGGCAGATCGATCCAGATGAGCCTTTTCATCTGACATTTCAAATATTAAGAGAAAGACAAAATATGAGACACAAAAAAGGCTTTTAATGACCATCATTGCTCGATTTAGTCTACACATTGGAATTTAGCGCACACCCCTTGACTATGAAATATGTGCGCTTATTTGAAAATCTGCGTCTTGAATTTAGCGCACACCTCCAATATGCTTATCTCAAAGACTGTCAAAAGGTAAATTTAATATATGAATTTTTCTTTGGCCATGTGTTTATCAAATGTGGTTATTTCTATATGTTTACATACAGTAACAGTTCCTTAAAGAAAACTTTTTTTGCTGTTACTGTACACGTGAGTACAACCAATCCACCTTTTGGCGTCAATGTCTCTGTACCTACCAGAACGCTGTTTTCTCCAGATCACCGAAAAATGTGGAAATCAGGAAGGTCACCACTGTAAGTATACGGACATGCAACTGATTACAAAAGTCAAAGAAACATGCAGCTGTATACTCATCATATTCCTTGGCTTCAGAGAGAATTTACGATATACACGCAACCTTCTCTCTTATATGCACACATTCAATTAAGCACACCTCCTTGAAACGTACTCCAAAAACAAACACATCGTGCAAATATGGTGCATTTTCGGCGTGTTTCAACTTTTCTAAGAAATTTTTCAGTTTGGAGCGCAAAGCCTCCTAATAACAAAACAAATAAACTAAATTTGTGGCTTTCGCCAATCAAAGCAGACATACTTTTCTCCATACTTACAGTATAACTTGATCTTTTTCCACTTTGGGATCGAATATACAAATATTTGCTCCCTCTTCTAACAAATATTTACAGATGTAGATGCTTGGAGATTCTCTGGGGCAAAAAAGGAAAGAAATCATAACATGAGATGATGTACAAAATACATTTTACATTTTCTACGACAAACCAGGGAACGGTACATGATTTACCTTATCGCACTAACTCGATACCGAAAGAAATTTAGTGCTATAAGTGTCATGGTCAAAATTCTCAAACGTCAGAACTATAAAATCGAGCAGTGAAATGCAAGAGCGAGAAGACAAAAACCGAAAGAGAATAGAAGAGCAGGAAGAAAAACTGTTAAGAAGGATTGAGCGGAAAGGAGCAAAAAGAGAATGACGGACAAAAAGATTGGGATATAGAAGAACAGACGTGAATAGGAAAGGAATGAAAAGAGGTACGGTGGAGTAGAGAAAGGGATAAAGCAGAAACAAGAAATAGCAGAAAGAAAAGTAGAAGGAAGAACTAAAAGATGGAAGCCACTGGGGAAGTAAGAAGGGTAAGCAGCAATAGAAATGATGAAGAGCAGGAATGAGAAGAGTCAGACGAAAACAGACGTTAAACGACACTACAACGAAGTAGTTTAAAGCAATGAAAAGAAGCAGGTATATAGTACGAATATGCTGTGTCTGTCATAATATAAGCAACCACAGAGAATCAACGCCACGATCACTTCATAAGAGGAACGTGTAGCCTGCCATCTCATCTTAAGGTTCAATTCCCATTGAGAGCAACTTTAAAGTTAAAATCTACACTATGATCATCAGTTCCTCGCTCGTAAATTAACACATTTTAACAAAAGACAGAAGCAGCAGAAAAGCAGACAGGTGGAAAGAAAATGAACTAAACAGAAAAAGAAAGAAACAACGTACCTTGTGTCTCCGGTATCTTTCTTGAATGCAAAGCCCAGCAAACCGATCTTTTTCCCGGACACGGTATTAAATAGACAGTTAATAATCCGATTGGCAAATCGTCTGCGTTGATATTCATTCATTGCTACTACCTGATGCCAATATGCTGCCACTTCCGGTAAATTTAAGGCATCACACAAGTAGACTAGGTTGAGTACATCCTTTTGGAAGCAACTTCCACCGAACCCTGCAGGTTGACGAAAAGTGAAAGCACCATTAAATCGGAAGAGTGAAACATCTGATACTTTATAATCGACAAAAAGAAAATAGCAAATGAAATTGGCGGTAATTAAAACCCCGTTTACACTGGTACAGATCCAAAAGAGTACGGATCTATTTCGGAACTGTGACGATTTTTGTTAGCGTTTACATTGGGAAACGCACCAGAACATTTCCACTCAATTGACTCCTTTGTCGCCTTGATAACGCCGTGTATCTATTTTTAAATCAACTTCGAGACAAAAAATTGATTGTCCAGTACCCGATCAGTACTCGTGTGGATCCATTCCAGCCGTTTACACTGGACCTCAATAGCAACGGATCCAAACTGGTACACTTTGGAAAGCGATCATAAACTAGTACAGACAGCGGATCCATATCGGTGCGGATCCATCAGTTCCAGTGTAAATGGTAACCCTATCTGTGCTCGTTTTGGTACTGATCCGTTTGGATCCATTCCAGTGTAAACAGGGTCCAAGAATACCAATATAAGGACAATTATTAATAAGCACTGATACTTGCTGTATTCTCTAACACTGAATTCTCTTCGTAAAGTTTCCTGATCGCATACGACAAATATACAAGGAGGAATAAGTTTATGATAATTCTTCTTACGCACTTCGTACAAAGAACGCATATTTTTAATGGAAGATACATGGGTGCGAGTGTTATTTATTTGCGTCGATGGACGTATGTTTAAGGACGCGAGCCAGAGACGTGGAGATGGTGAACGCAAGTCTATGAAATTAGTTTTATCAAAACGAGGGTATGTGTAGGGATGAGAGTTTAAGGACGTTAGAAGGTTGGCCGTTATAAATGGATGTGAATGAACCAGTGTGAGTTTTATTTGTTTAACAAGCTGCGTATGAGAGGCTGAACATTAGAGGCTGGTCATGAGAGGCAAGACGAGAGTAATCCAACAGGAGTGGCTGGATGTGAGTGGCTGGATGTGAGTGACTGGATGTGAGTGGCTGGATGTGACTGGCAGCTTCTGAGTGGCTGAATCTGAGTGACTGAACACGAGAAAACGGACAGAGTGGAAAGTTCGTTCTACTCACCAACACTAGCTTTCAAAAACTTGGATCCAATTCTTGAATCTTTGCCAATGGCAGCCGCAACTTCGTCGACATCAGCCCCTGTTGCCTCACAAACAGCACTCATGGCATTTATACTCGAAATCCGTTGAGCAAGGAAGGCATTAGCCGCCTAAACAGTGGCACAATTATAACGGAAATGATCAGATATATGAAATTGACATTCTAGCATAAGGCCTAATTGTTAAAAAGGAAACTCGTATTTAAGACAAAACATCGATGGCTTGGTTATCAACCACACAATTAGGGAGGCTCAGACCCAGTACGACTGTGACTTTTCAACTGCACAACTGAACTGCGCACTTTATGCGGGAATCGCCATAAAACCTCGTAATGACAGCAGTCGTTCAGGACGACTTAACCGAAAATCTTGTCGTGGAGTGAACGAGTTTGGAACATGAGTTTTCATACTTGTCAAATCAAATCTTGCGAAATTCCTATAAGGAAAAGGAGGTCCAAACCTCCAGATTTTTCTTCTGTTGATACTAATACGTAGGTCTCAATGAGTATGTCCTCAGAGCAAGGGTACGCAGATTTTGCTATAGCACCCGCCATTTCCATTCAAAAAATCCCGCGGCTGCTTTTAAACAGACATATCTAAACTCTACGAGGAATAGGTAGATATTCAATACGAGTACGAAATCCACTTGATAACTACATGGGGGTACTCGTACTGGATCTAAACCTCCCTATTAACACAAGCACAGATGACTAAAATTAAATATAAACAGATGCATTTAAATGCATGGATGCATACCCGCACGTGTATGCACATACGTGTACAAACACAGGAGAAAATCGAATTCAAATGTGGGATTGTTGCAACGTTTGGGCTCAACTTTTAACGGCGTATTTTATCTATATTTACCGTACAGAATCTATATTTACCTACTCCTTACTGTAATTGTAAAACAAGACCTGTAATGTACGCCTAAATGATTGTTAGTTCCAGTTGTACGAAGATTTCATTTACTCCGGATCATTACTGAAGAAGGATCATATGGAGTCAGTCATGCTACTAACAGACGGTAAAAATTTCGCAGCGATACGTTCGTAACTTTTTGAGATATTTTGCAAATGTACCAACCAACCATCCAACCAACCAATAAACAAACAAAACAGTAGCTCCTTGGCGGAGGTAACAATGCATTCTGCAGTTAGAGTTATTGTGTGCACAGTAAAGTATACTTTGGTCCAATGGAGACAATGATACCTACCAATTTGGATAACTCTGATGACCACGTGTTCATCTTCACAATTTTCTCTTTCGGTACCCAATGCTCATACACCCAGGCAAGGCTGTCGATTGCCTTTAATCCCTCTTTGGTCTGTTCACCTCCTGAAACGCGGAATATGTCAAAATAAGAGCACGAACTACAATGATGCTCAGGGGGTAGTCAACATTGCATAGCCAGCACTAATGAAGAAATATGTCCTACATTGACAGTGTGCATTGCATTGCCCAAAACACTTGACAGTTACAGGTAGCTAAGATCTAAGGCCAGCACTGCAATGCTCTTGAGGGCATCAGAACTCGAGACGACTTAAGGTATCCTTTAGTCGCAAGAAAAGAGAGAGCGAATTGAACAGAGGTTAACCAACCAAGCCTGTAGCCAAGCCTCCTATTTTGTGCAGAGGATGTCATGCCAGAATCCTATTGCCGAGGCATACCAGACACTGTACTCAAAAGCAATACGTCAACCTTTGGCGCTAACGTAATCTCACGAGAAGGAGGATGTCTGCTACAATACTTGTGTGCACTGTGCCAAAGTGGTCCTCAATCGCTAATCCTTCATTTTCTGTCACCTACATCATGAATTACAGGGCTGACGACAAAAACGGAAGTCGAGAAAAGATAAAGTAGAAATAAAGGGATACTTCAAAGGTCTACCATACTTTAAAATATTCAAATTATAACTTTAAACTTGCAAGTCGAAAATTCGCGGGTAGCTCGGTTCCTTCTTCAAAATGGTGGAAAAGTTACATATTTATATATTACTCGTTATATACTATTCCTACGGCACTAAACTTTTAAGAACCATTTACCTTGAATACCTTACCTATTAAAACTCTGTCTGGATGCAACAGATCATTAATTGCAGTCCCTTCAGCTAAAAATTCAGGATTGGACAACACCTGGAAAGGCAAAATTCACTCATAAAGAGAGCTACAAAGAGTACATGAAAAAAACCCACAAAACTAACAAAATAGTACACCTGTCAAAAGCTCTCATTATAACTAGCTTGCAATTATCCATAAGTTAAACGTAGGGCTATTATTATAAAGAAAAATAGATGACAATTGATGACCCCCTTGTTAGACTGCTTGGCAGCTTGTTCAATGCCAAAAATGTTATCCAGCCCTCTTTCGTGTGTGTCTGACAATGAACGTTTACCGTGTAGGTTATCTTGGTGGTAAAAGTGATTAACAGGACTCTTGAATGGGCAAACGCATGCTGTTGAGGGTTTACAGCAGCTGACGACTCTTTCATAACTCCTGTTGTTTTATTTAGCCCAACAGGAAGGCAGTCACTAACATCGCTTACTAGATGGTCACGTAATACGCCAAACTTTTTACGCAAAGCTGCCGCAGTTGTATTTATATGAATCTCACACACAGTGTTAATATTAACATAACAGTGAATTTGTTTTTACCTGAAAGCTGACACCTTCCCTTCGGTTAGCGGTGAGGATTCTGCTGATGCTAGAAGAGAGAGGAAAGATATAATGGATTGTATACCAAAACTGATTGCATACTATAATTGATTGTATACCATAACTGATTGCTTACCATAACTTATTGATTGTATACCATAACTGATTGTATACCATAATTGATTGATTGTATAGCATAATTGATTGCATAACATAACTGATTGCATACCATAACTTATTGATTGTATACCATAATTGATTGTATACCATAACTGGCTGCATACCATAACTGATTGATTGTATACCATAATTCATTGTTTGCCATAACTGATTGTATACCATAACTTATTGATTGTACACCATAACTGATTGTATACCACAACTGATTGATTGTATACCATAAATGATCGTATACCATAACTGATTGCATACCATAACTTATTGATTGTACACCATACCTGATTGTATACCATAACTGATTGACTGTATACCATAATTGATTGTATACCATAACTGATTGACTGTATACCATAATTGATTGCATACCATAACTAATTGCATACCATAACTAATTGGTTGTATAGCATAATTGATTGTATACCATAACTGATTGCACACCATAACTGATTGCATACCATAACTGATTGATTGTATACCATAACTGATTGCATAACATAACTGATTGCATACCATAACTGATTGATTGTACACCAAAACTGATTGTATACCATAATTGATTGTATACCATAATTGATTGTATACCAGATCTGATTGCATACCATAACGTATTGATTGTACGCCATAACTGATTGTATACCATAACTGCTTGACTGTATACCATAATCGATTGCATAACATAACTGATTGATTGTATCCCATAATTGATTGACTGTATACCATAATTGATTGACTGTATACCATAATTGATTGCATACCATAACTGATTGTATGCCATAACTAATTGCATACCATAACTGATATAGCATAATTGACTGCATACCATAACTGATTGATTGTATACCACAATTGATTGCATACCATAACTGACTAATTGTATACCATGATTACTCACCACCTTATGTGTGCCAACACTACCTTTGCCTGTCTCGGAAAGAGGGTTTTCGATGACTATAACATCCACATTGCTACCAATGGTCTACAAGACTGTTATTCTCCCAACGCTCCTGTACAGCAGTAAAACCTGGACTACAGCAGGCATTTGAAAGCCTTGGAAAAATACCTTCAAAGCTGTTTTCGCTCTAAAAGTCTCTTGGCAAGATAAGAGAACTAACGGAAGCATGCTGGAGGTGGTGAAGACAACAACCATGGAGACCATGATCATCAAAAACTGGTGACATCCTCAGAACACCAGATAATCGATTACCAACACAAAGTCTCTGCGGCCACTTGGAAAATGGTGGCAGATCAAGGGAAAGTCAATAAAATTAAATGAAAATCTCAACAGGAATTTGAAAGAATGCAGCTTCAGTCCAAATGAATGGGAACACCTTCCCAGCGACAGATCTGCCTGGAAAACCACGTTAGGGAAGCCTGGAATTTACGCGAGAAAGGGAAACATGCACATCATCAGAGGAAGAGAGCAGTAATGAAGGAAAGATGCAGCCTGCCACCAACTAATATTTCTGCCATGCAGCATCAGCCGTCTGCCGATCCCGCGTCAGCCTTGTTAGCCATAGTGGCATCCAAGTCAGTGATGAGGAACAATCGAAAATGATTCGAGTGACTGACTATGGTAACTGATTGTATATCTCATAACTCAACTATTTCTCCTTGATCAAAACAGTATGAGTTGCCATCAAACTGACAAATCAACCTTAATGTATACACAGCCGATTGCAAACTGCTTCAAACAAACAAAGACAAATCATGTTATGATAGCGAACAGGCTCAACATATCCGTATGAACAAACAAATCTGCACAGAATTCAAGTATCGTATTTAGCCAGCTTTTTAAGTTATCTTGTACGTTTCTAATATCACCACGAATACCTTACAGCAGGAAGATTTGCACATGTTGTGGGGTTTTTGTGCCACCACAGAATAGACACACTGCTCTTACGTCGTCTAATTTTGCACACCACGCTACCATAGTGGCCACAAATGAACTGATCAAATTTGGTTCAAAAGGATTCAATGTTTTCACTTGAGGTCGCCACCAGGAGGTTTGAATGAGGGATGTAGTATGAAGTTAGAAAATTGATAGTTCACGTCCTCCATCTTTTTCCGACTATCAGAGGGAACTCCCTTACCGGGCTCTACTGAAACTTGTGCATGCGTGCTGATAGTGGCTGTCTGGTATTAAGTCAATGTGTTACCAGTGGACAAGGAGGTAACCATTCCCCATTAAACGTCGTTAAAGCAATTTAATGCAGTACATTGAAACAAGACAAAGTAAACAAAACGCCTATCATTGTCTACTTCTTTTTAACTACTTAAGTAATAATAAAAACCATCCTAACACCTTATACATACATTTTGGTTATACTTCACCTCATGGATAGGCTATACGTACAAGAATGTTCTACTTGCACGCATATTTGCCAATGGGTTGGCAGTCAGTTGCACAAAAGGGCAATGGAAGCTCAGTAGCTAAGAAACTTTGGCCCATTTCCGCTGTTAAGCCCAGCTTTGATGGTGACCTAATTCAATACTCATCTGGCTAGTCATTCCACATTTACGTACGTCCTTACGACGAGACAATCATGTTCAACTGTATCTGTAATTTGGACGATAAACTGATACCTTGCAGGTACACAAACACGTGACTAGAAACCGTATTTGCCTAAAAAACCAAACTCAGTTGCAAGAAGGGATAGTAGAAGTTGAAAGAAAAAGAATGTTTAAATGTTTCCGTTGACCAGTCCTCGTCATCCTCCCTTTCATCCTCGCTATTGCCTTCATCGTCGTTGTCATCATCATCATCATCATCATCATCACCACCACCACCGTCGTCGTCGTCATCATTATCATCACCACCATAATCACCATCATCACCATCATCATGATCATCATCATCACCACCATCATCACCATCATGATCATCACCATAATCATCATCATCACCACAATCATCATCATCATCACCATAATTACCATCATAATCATCACCATCATCACCATCATTATCATTATCATCATGATCACCATTATCATCATCATCATCATCATCACCACCACCATCACCATCATAATCATCACCATAATCATCATCATCACCACAATCATCATCATCACCATAATTACCATCATAATCATCATCATCGTCACCTTCACCATCATTATCATCATAATCATCACCATAATCATCATCATCACCAAAATCATCATCATCATCATCACCATAATTACCATCATAATCATCATCATCATCACCACCACCATCATCACCATCATAATCATCACCATAATCATCATCATCATCACCACAATCATCATCATCATCATCATCATCACCATAATTACCATCATAATCATCACCATCATCACCTTCACCATCATTATCATCCTGCTTTGGGCTCACACAGTAACAGCCTGTTGATGATCAGTTAAAAGTGGCGTATTATGTGACTAACAAGTTTAGCTTTCATTTCATTAGTCTCTAATATGCTTGGAATCTTACTATGTATACAAATATTCTTGATTGATTTCCGTTCTTTATGCCTTACGTCTTTGACTGTCATTATCAGTCTTCTCAGTACACCATCAAGACATTTTGTCAAGTGAGCGTTTGTTTATCATGTAATTGATCAGCTTAACAGGATGGCCTCACTAATCGTTCAGAAACGCTGCAGTTTTGTCACGAGTGGTCATTTAGCTTTCCACAACTTTCACACCCTATTTAATGTTTAGCAGTCATTGGTTGCGCATTTACTGATAGACCAATTTCCTGTGCAATTAAGTTAAAACATACATCTGTAATATAATATCCTAACAGCAAGATATGGTTGTTAATTTCAAACCAAAGGGTAGATTGAATAGGAAGGTTGGGAAAATAAGGCCTGTTGGAAAAGTAAGGCCTATAGGGAAAGTAAGGCCTGTTGGGAAAGTAAGGCCTGTTGGGAAAGTAAGGCCTGTTGGGAGAGTAAGGCCAATTAGGAAAGTAAGGCCTGTTGGGAACGTTAGGCCTGTTGGGAGAGTAAGGCCTGTTGGGAAAGGAAGACCTGTTGGAAAAAAAGGCCTATAGGGAAAGTAAGGCGTACTGGGAACGTAAGCCGATAGTTATACAACTTTCGTTACACAATGCTATAATTATATTTGAAACAACTAAATTCTGAATAAAACATTAAATCTGCACTAGACTGGTGAATAAATAACGGAAAAAAGAAACGTGTACATGACTATATTTTGAATTTTCTATTTGCATAATGTAGGACAAGGAAACACAGCTGATAGTAATACTTCAATGTTTGGCTACATAGCAACCAGAATCAAGGAACACGAAATCCGAGTCTTCGGATGGAAAATGATCCGAAGTATACAGTTGCCTTTCTGTCGTCACTGTGGCCTCTTACAATAAGACGTAGTACTCTACTACAGCCTTTGCTGAACCGGAGCTTAAATGACTGCATTTCTTATGGTTTTTTAATTTACCTCTTTATATTGGTAAACGTTTTCTGTCCACAAGTCACAGAAACATCTAGTAGCCAGACATGAATAATGCTTTTGTAAATAGCAAATTATACCATTGCTAGTATCCACTACAATATACTTAATTGTTGATTTCTTACTAACCGCAGAAACGAAGCAAGGAAGTCATCAGCGTGATTCAAAAATGGTGTATTACTCCAAGGATGATGCAGGTATGTTATTCAAAGTAAGAGTCAAAATATGATGCAACATTATGATTCAAACCATGATTTAAAGGATTATGCAAATGATAATCCAAGTATATGATTTAAACAATGCCTCCAAGGATATTAAACACCTATAACGTGAGTACACTGTTCAAATCACAATGCAAAGCATGATGCAAAGTATACAGTTCAAGTCACGATGCAGAGCATGATGCAAAGTTTACATTTCAAGTCGCAATGAAAAGCATGATGCAAAGTATACAGTTCAAGTCACGATGCAGAGCATAATTCAAAGTATACAGTTCAAGTTGCAATGCAAAGCATGATGCAAAGTATACAGTTCAAGTTGCAATGCAAAGCATGATGCAAAGTATACAGTTCAAGTTGCAATGCAAAGCATGATGCAAAGTACACAATTCAAGTCACGATGCAAAGCATGATGCAAAGTATACAGTTCAAGTCACGATGCAAAGCATGATGCAAAGTATACAGTTCAAGTCACGATGCAAAGCATGATGCAAAGTATACAGTTCAAGT
>JANTCA010007860.1:0-28826 GCA_024741275.1 Chironex yamaguchii
AGTTATAAAACTAAAAAACAAACAACCCCCCCCCCCCCCACACACACACACATACACGTCTGAGGACTTTTATTAGGAAAACACTTCATCATGGTCGATACTTTCCCTAACCATGGTAATAAAATAAATAGAGTATAATTCGCTGAATGTGCTTGGATTCGTAAAGGAACGCTTTTTGTATTTGAAACGAGCACCGATTTACTCTTTCCATGTTCGAGATCTCGAGTTCGGTGGTAGGAGAAGGCCTGGTAGGCCTTGCAAAACTTGGGAGGAGGTGGTAAATGAAGACCTACGAATTAAAGAAATCAGTCGAGAGCTTGCGCAGAATCATCCAGAGTGGAGATCTGCAATTACATCAACAGTCCAACCCATGCCTGCATGGATTAATAATGCACTTTAAATTGATGATGATGATGATGATGATGATGATGGTGATGATGATGGTGGTGGATGATGATGGATGATGATGGATGATGATGATGGATGATGATGGATGATGATGATGGATGATGATGATGATGGATGATGATGATGATGGATGATGATGATGGATGATGATGGATGATGATGGATGATGATGATGATGATGGATGATGACGACGACGACGATGATGATGTTTATGTTGAGTCGATAGTTACACATTTACTCACCGAGATTGCATTCTCCTTTGTCAATACTGGAGTGGTAGACGTAGTGGAATTTTCATCTCTATCATTAACGTCCCTAGATACAACAAAACAAATTATACTTAATACAAAATAGCAAAAATAGGAACAGATAAGCATGTACGATAGTGACTATCTATTTCTGTGACTGCAATGGGTACAAAATGAAAATGGCAATTGGTCCAAACCAAATCTGTTCACTTAGAAATGGGAATCTGAAAAACGGGAAATTATCATGTTAAGTATATACTATTGGATAGAAAGGACTAGGATGGTAGTGAGAGAAGGATTTAACGAGAAATCTCATGGAACAAAATAGAGGCATCGATCAAAATTGTGACTTGACTTTGACTTGTACTTTTTGTTTGTTACCGCCTATGAATGTAGATGCTACACAACCTTTATTTGCTTACATATTTCACGACCTATACTTTAGGACGAACTCTGATATTAAGTTGCACTTGTAAGAGATCGAGATGCCAGTAAGGGGAAAGTCAATATGGAGAGATAAATTTTGTAACTTATTGTCTATTTGAACTCATCGTTAGTTGATACTCTCGAGTATCGAATAATAGGGGGGTTGGACAATTTGTTAAATATTAATAGGGGGATTGGAAAAATAGCAGTGATGTTTTGTTAGAAGCATTCTTTATGTCGACAACTGGTTGACGAAGCCCTATATATAGTTTCGTCGGTGTAGAAAGGATTCTGAATAGAAAACACAAGTGAATTATGCAGGGTTGTGAATGTTTAGTTAAACGTTTGACTCCTTAACACACTTTGGATATAATAAAGAGGCTCCTCTATTCGCGCTATAAAAACAATTTTCTATCGTCCTTTTACTAAAGAATAGCCTGAAAATTGATAAAAACGTTTACAAAACGCCTGCAATCAGACTAACAATAGAATGGCTTATTTGCTTTTGTACTAAAATTATTTTCTGCGCTGAAATTAAAAAAAAACCTGGACAAAGCGGCTAAAAATTAATTATAGGGGGAGGGTGGAATGAGAATGTCCTGGGTTGAAAAACATCGAAAAATTAACAATCGTGGGGGCGGATAACGATTATTCGGGACTCGAGAGTACCTGACAACTACCTTTGGAACGTTACAGTATTTACCTTTCTTTGCTGAATAAACCAAGTCTTGCTTTTCAAAAGTGTCAAATTTACAATAACAAGAGATAGAAAGGATTAAGGGAGGACTAACCTGATTGGTCTGATTGGCTTCCCTCTTTGAAAATTATATTTCACTGATTTTCGAATAGACACTTTTCCTCCTCCCGGTGTTAGAATGGAATTTTCGAGATCAGACAAAAATTTTGGATTGTTCATTACTGGTGTGTGTACTATATCATTATTTGAAATAACCTTGGCTAAAAGAAAGAAAACGTCATGTTTACTCACGACAAGGATAGGCAGGCCATAGTATGCCATGTAAAGTAAAACTACTTGTATTAAACCAACATTGCATTGATGGAGGACAGCAAAGAATGCCCTTCATCAGCAAGAAATGGCCTCGCAATGGATACTGTATCAGCATCATTTTTTTAAAGATAGCACTTAATGGATGGTCCTCCTTTCTTGAAATAATACTGCATTAAAAAATCTGTACTCCTGACATGGGGAATACACTTTACTCCTCAATTTTTACGAGTGAACGCAATGAAGTGCAACAGAATAGTAAAATATACTTACTCTTACCTGAATCAGGAGCTCTTTGAATTGGACGCAAATTTTGTTTTGGTGTCATTAAGTATTGGTTGGGTAGAGATACGAGTTTAGGACTTGTAATGTTTTGACACGAATCTGATCTCTTGGATAACCTTGGACTATGAAGAGGAAGATGAAAACTATTTTAAAAAATCAAAACGAAAAAAAAGATTAAGAGAAAATTAATTAAATTGTGAAGCATAATTAGAACCTGTGGTTTGGTAAAGGCTGCCAGTGGTTAATACATGGAAAACGTAGCGGAGTAAATCGGATTCTGCCTTTGTTTCTAGCAGGTTAGATAGAGAAAAAAACTAATTCCAAGAACACATAACTTGGTAGCAATTTTATTGTCTGTCGAATGTTGTCGTCGAATGACTTCGACACTATTGGCATTAATACTTCATTTGGCGCTGACCTTAGATTCTTATGGTTAAATCTTTATTGGACAGAGGCGACCCAAAATGTCTTTATGAAACAGTTTTGCCACTTTTATCAAGGGCATGATGGCTGCAACTTCAGGAAAGTAATGTGGCGGTCCACCAAAACATCAAGATTAATATTTAATCAACGGGTACATAATTTTACTTGATAAATTGCAGTTGCAAAGGGAAAGCGTAGTTACCTTTTCCTTGTCGGACTAGGGGCTTTCCTCTTGTTGTCAGCTGGTTTCCTTTTTAGCGACTTGAGTCGCTGTGACATTTTGTGGTTTGCGTCAACTGATAGAATATCAGTCACCCCAGTGTCTTCTGAAAAAAATTTAAAGAATCGTTCTTGACAGGTTACAACAATTATTTGCTTAGACGAAAAATTCAAGTCCTTTGTATTGCACATTTTCCCAATGCAATTCAAAGGCAACGCAATTGTAACCTTGTACATAAATTAATGGAATGAATTACAGTATACGCGCAATTTGGCCCGGAGGGCGGTGTATTGAAGTTTCTAGAGGAAAGTCTTAACAGAAGGGGGCTAAATAGAGCTTACACGGTAGCCATCTTTTGCTGGTCAACTGACGAGGAACGAAATACTATTTGTCACTGAGTTTTAAAGTTATCACAGAATCCATCTGGACGGCGGGTGAGGGAATGAGACTCCTTAGAGCTAAGACGGGTGCTCCTGTAAGAATAGTCATGATCGATATGGAAGGAACAAGGTTGACGACTAAAGTCTTGTGGGAACATGAATCTGTATGATTGAACAATTACACATAATCGATCTCCTTATTTATAAGCATACTCGATACCGACCGCAGCTTACTCTCGTGTCAGAGTGAGGGAATTTTACTAGCAACTGAGCTCTTTATGAGAGTGGGCTCCAATCACATTTCCTCTCAAATGAATTTGTTTTCGTGTTAACGCGGGTTTGCACTCGTAACCACTGACCTGCAAGATAATTGTTTCATCCACCATACCACGGCGGCCCTGACATAATCAATGTTGGACTTAGTATCTGTGTACAATATCATATAGTTTTATATTTTAGACCAGAGGAAGGGGATAATAAACCACGCATCACCTGCGGTGAACTTTTCTCCTTCGTCTCCTTTCGAAGTGCCCTCAGTTAATACCAAAAACTGGTCACTCCTTGATCGTTTATGTTCGTGGGTTTGTCTTTCACTTCCTCTACCACCACCATCTACTCCTGTTTGTACATTTTTTAGTTTTCTCACAAAAGCTGAAAAGAGGTAAACAAAAATAGGGATAAATGTCATGGCGTTTGATCTTTAACAAACAAAGACGTACAGAGACACGTTAGATTATCCAGAGAGAAACACATCATACTACGCCAGAATAGTGAAAAGTCTATGGTGATCACAACAATCAAAATCCAATTTTGTAACCTAGTTAGCACTTGTTAGTGTTTATAGTTAAACACGGGTTAAAAATTAGATATTTAAAAATATTCAGTCTTTCAATGGATTTGTTTCAATATGGATGCATTTAATGCCCACAAATTCAGTGAAGTAAGAGATTGACTTGTTGACGCTTTGGACTTGCATGCGTTGATGTGCTCTGGATATTTTTGAAAAGATGTCACTAAATAGACGTTATCTAAAATTGTTTAAAAGTCAATTCCACTGGTAGCTATAAACGTCTGTCAGTTAAATAAGTTGCAAGAGAGATATAAAAATCGCAACAGTTTAATCAAACGGTGTAGTGATTGGCTCCTTAATGTCTACAGATGTCGGTGTCAGATGAGACATCTTAATGATAGGGGATCACATGTGCCAAGCTAGACACCTCTGAGCTTCCGTATATCGCCGCCCGAATAGTCCATTATATTATTGAGATTATGTTAATATTTATCATACGAAGTACACCAGCTGTAATTTCATCCGTTTGAAATTTGAATGTACGAGGTACAAGTTTGAAGACCACCGCCTGCCATATTAGATACCTACGTTATCATTATCAGGCCTTTTCGTATAGAAATTGTCACCAGGGCGGTAAATTTCCCAGGTTGATAAACTTAGGAGGGCGATCGCCCCTCAAAGAATTTTTTATCGCAGACAGCCTCCAAGGTATTACTGTATTGGCCTGACCACACTTCCTTGATAGTTGGTTCCAGGATGCGGAAATTCGATTCTTGAAACAAACACGATGATACAGACTTGGCGATGGTAGACCAAACGATTAATGAACTCTGCGATGATACTGACTAAACGATCGATCTACTGTCCACTTTGGCGAAAAGAGTTTCAAAAAAGTTTGGCGGAAGCCTTTTTTGGTGACAAGCCGTTATCTTTATTCGCTCCTGTCTTTGTCTAAAACGGATGGCTATAAATCAGATAGTTTAGAAGCTAAAGAAACAAAATGGGTGCGAAACACGTTTTCGCTAGGGCAGTCAAGAGCATTATCATCAACATTTATTCATGTGAGCATTGTAAGGCATCATAAAAGGCATTCGTTTAAACTAGTGTTTATGTTTGACTGTCGATTTAAAAGATGTTCATGTCGCGATGTAGTAAATGAGTTTGGCACATTGCAAAGAGAAAAGTACCTGAAATAGAACGACTTCTTCTTCTTCTGGCTCGTCGTTGTCGTAGCTCTCGTGGAGTTTCGACTTCATCTCCAGACGACGCACTAAAATGTCCATTAGAAGTATCAACTTCATGTGCAAGTCCGCAAACGGTGCTTGGTACAAGTCCAATGTCCATTGCTTTCCTAAAAAGGATGTCGATGACTTGGGTCTGTTCTTTCAATGACTTATCACCAAATCTATCTTTCACAGAAAACATTAAGTTAGGAGTCAACACAATCGCTAGATTCCCTAGGCCCATTTTTGAGCCCTGACAATGATTTGCAACCTCTGTTACAAACAAAGTGATATATTGCAGCACTCGTAAATTGGAATCTGGAAGCAGAAGACAAAGCAGAAGAATTGAAGTTATCCTTTCCTTTAATGTGCCAAGTTGAAGGCATTTTAAAAACGAATCATGCAGTCGATACGAAAGTAAAGGATCTGGCAGCTCTCTGAAGAATTGCTTCATTAAACTTGCAATGTCATGAGGTTGTGCCAAATCCGGATCAATAGATTCGCCATTCTCTAGCTGTTGCTGTTACAAAAACAGAAAGACAAGAAAGCATATTACATTCGATCACAATGTTGGTTGGAACTGAGGCTAGGAGAGTCGTCTGTATAAAAGGAGGTAGCATCATAAGCACCTTAACATGACAGAGGCACAAGGTACAACTTCTGCGATAAAAGTCAATCAGCGAACTTGGAATTATAAAACAACTGTAGTACATGATAGACTAGGTTCTATTATTTTTTGTAGAGTTATAGCTGTTAAGGTTAGGTTAACCACTCCCTTGGATGAAGTTTCTTGTCTTTAGCACATTGTTTTTGGCTGTTTAGCCCAGGGGAATCAACATCTAATTTGCAGTTGTGAATCCCTACTTCTACTTTATTACTACCCATTCCAAAGTATCAGTGAAATATGGGACGATAACTACAAACAAGTTCCACAAATACTCAAGAATTGAGTGCAGAGTGGAAAATAATTACCAGAAATGATAATTTTGCTAATGTTTTTGTCGTTTGGAACTCAAGGTGCATGTGTCCGCCATTTTAGAAATAAAATCCTCTTCACCTGTGCGCCTTTGCCACAGTAACATTTGTCAACATTTGGACCACATGGCTTAAGAGATTTTTAATGGGTCACAGTTAAGCCAAAGTGAAAGATGGCTAGGTGTATCAGGTACACTTTGTTAGATTTGAAATGCCAACCTTAGAAACGCTATATTATCGTCATATTTAAATCGTAACATAGCAAGAAGTTAGTTCCTAAGAAGTGGGCGTGACCATGTTTGCAACTTAAAGAGAAACTGCTACCAACTATCAAGCTGTTTAGTGTACCGGCCCTACGACCGCAAGCTGGCAGTAAAAATCGTCGGTAAGTACGGCGGACGCAGAATGCAGACTGTTAAAACGTTTTTTGACTGGAACTTTACCTCAAGCGATACGAAGTTACCAGCTCCGTGGCAAACGCAAGGTGACCATCAATCACACATCTTGAATGCCATTTGTATCATTGAAGGTAAGGACGTTAATAACTACTTTCATTAGAAAGTGATATTCCAAGGGTTTTGGTTGAAAATCTGAAAATCAGGTGACAGGTTGTGTTATTGTCGTGAAGATGAGCCATAACTTTTATTTTTTATTGGCTAGAGCTATGTCCATGTATGGAAATGTAATTGATAGGCACAGTGCAGTGTATCAAAAAAAAATTGTGCTCGAATTTGGAATTTGCCATTTAACCTGCAGTACCGTAACTTGCATTACGTCACGGTTCTGCATACTCGCCATCTGTAAGTCAATCCCAATATCATAATGTGCAGATGTTAGTTCTAATATTACGTAGGATTAAGTTCCAGGAGACGACCCCTTCTCCAGTACGAGTCCCATATATTGAAAGCAACCTTAGAGGCAACATATCTAGGAAACCCATAGGGTGAGCAACCCATAGGTCCATCTTGGATATGTTCATCAGCATAAAAAAGGTAAGTAAAGGTAAAGTTTTCTTTACGAAAGCTACGTTCCTCAAAAGATACCTACAATGAAGGGTTAGAATTAAAACTCAAAAAAACAACAATTGCAAGATTTGGGTATTTTTAAGAAAATTTGACTTCACTAAAAACTACTCACTGCATTTTAGGATTGCTATTACTGTAATAGCTTAACATTCAGTGTTATGTGATAGCATACAAATGACTGCGGGAATAAGGTAGGTAAGTGAGCCATTAGTTTAAAAGGGTGACATATGCTCTGACACTGAGCAATGTGGAGATTTCCAGAAATTGAAGTTGTTGTGGGTAGACAACTTTTTGTGACTACAATAAAAATAATGGTACCACAGTACTTTTGTGGATGGTAGATTCCAGGTGACCTGTTACAGAGGAGGCCATTTTTATACCATTGTAAGGAAATGGCCTCTTGTGACACAGACCAGAACTATAAATCTGGTTGCTGCTATTTGCAGATGTACCACTTTTCTCCCTGTCACCATTTTTCCTTCTAAGAATTTGCTGCTTAAAAATCTTACAAGCTCCAAACCCAATGGCAAATAAGTATTTCAAACAGAAATTTTCATGTAGTTTTTATACCAAAAATTCTACAACCAACCAAACAGATAGCATGCATATCTACACTATTTAAAGTTATGTCTTTGCTGGTTAGTATAGAAGGAACTTGACAAGCGATGATAAATAATAAGCTACTTTTCCCTTAGAACATTTTCCAGTTTTACTACAAGTTCAAGATTTGAACATAACAGTAAAAATGACAGTAACTTTGTCATACAGAATCATGAGATCAACTTGGTGGTCACCTTTCCCCTTGTATGCTGTCAAACTTTTTTCAAGAAAAAAAGCCTTTCTTTTCAGAACAATGGGCACCCTTCTAATGTGCATATTTACACTGTATATTTTTGTGCAGTTTCTTAAGCACTACACAAAAAGCTGCTTGTTAATCATAAACTGAGTAGCAGGCAGGTCATTTTACCCTGGTGTTCAAATGTTATCGTTACTACAAATTCATAGTGTGGCAGAAGACATTCTCTTGTTAAATTGACAAATTCATACGTCAATGAGGCAGCTGCAAAATGTCAAGCTAAAATGCCAACTTACACGTATTTGCTTTTGTCTTCCAAGTGAACCAGATTTTCTGAACAGGCCTTCAGTCTTGAGATGAGGTTTCAGAAGTGACACAGCATCAAGCAAAAACCTATGAAATGAGATATATGCAAGTAATGATATGTTCCTATAAGAAAATCCTAAAATAAAAATGAAATTGGAGTCACTCTAGTCAATATGAATCATGTGTGTCAAGCCTGATAACCAATGAAACTGCATATTCTAATGCTTTATGGTAAGAGTGTGTAAGCCCTCCTCCACACACAGAATTTAACCTTTCAATATACAATAAAGTATTGAAATACTTTATTCCTATCAATGCTCTGCTTTTTATACTAGGCGTTTTGTGGTAAAGGATACATTGACATGTCTGAACTTTCTTTGCTGTGCAAGATATCACATGCAGTGATTTATCTCTTCAGTCTTTTTAAGGAATTAATAAAACTTCAAGCATCTGTGAGCAGATTTCAGTGCAGGAAACTTTCTTACAATCAACAATTGTATTTAATGTGCATTTTGGTTCCTATGCCTATCTACTTTAAGGACTTGCCACTACTCACCTGGATGGTATTAGGTATGTGTTGGTAAGCAATGCTGCTACATTGTTCTTATAATAGCCTGTTAACCATTCACTTTTTCTTTTCTGTGTTGATAGGAAATTGTATGAAATCAGAAGATTTGCAACAGCCTATGTCCACCACTACTTATTACTACAGAAATATTTGGAGATCTGGTAGTTGGCTTTTTCTTTGTCATCTCCTTCAGGTAACATTGTTGATCTTCTCTTATTATCTGAGTGTCACAAGAATTTATCAAAGTTTGATGCGGACACATAGAGCTCTATATTAATGTTGTCTTCCCCTAAACAGATTTTTAATCTAGCACATATTTCTGCAATTAATCATCCAAAAATTATGCTTGCAAGTTAAACAAACTATTCACATTTTACCTTGGGATTGGGTAATAATACTCTGTTCCAATGTTAAAACTTGGTACATCATCCAGACAACAGCCAAATATTTTCTTGTTGGGATTTTCATCATCCTGTGATACAAATATGATTAAAACATTTTTATTTGAACCATTTATTTATTTTTCAAACTTGTCTAATGATTTATTGAGAGAGTAATTTGTTGACTGTTATTGAGTAGAAAATGATAGATATCCAGAAGAGAAACTTAGTGTTCAGAACTTTAAAAATAAAATTTCTATATATAGTACGTTAGTCATGACAGAACATTAATTTGTCAAGAGTAGAGCATTAACACAAAAGCTCAACTAAGAGGGAGCCAAGGGGCCTCAAAGCGTCAACCCTCAGACTCAAAGGCAAATCCTCAATCGATGTGGCATTGTGACATTCATATTATGCATACACACAAAAGTTTGGTGAATAATCAAAGAAATATAAACCATGCAAGCATCCATGTTAAATGTCATAGATCTTACCTCACTAGTCCAATTTAGTACCATTGCTCATAAATTAAGTGTGAGGGCACAAAAACTATTTAGCAAAAGGAAATACCTAAGGCTAGTGATATCTTTAGGATAAAATCACTCCACTCCCTCATATTGAAAGAGAGCAATTTCTGTTTTCACTCAGTTGAAATGATTTTATCCCTGTCCTCTCATCCTCTCACTCTACATGGAGATCATCAGTGTATTATGGTAAACACTTTAGCTTTAAAACATTCAAGCAACCAAATAGAAAACTTTGATGCAAACTTATTAGTTGATTATTTAACAAGTTAAGGTAATAATTTGCATTCTAAGTAGCCTGCTTTTATCAAGACAACAAGAATTTCATGTATGGGCAGTTAAAAATAAGTAAGTGTTCATATAATAATACTACATGACAATACCTTGTAGTATTATATAATGCCATGAAAATATACTTAATATGTATTATAAATACAAAGCTCTATAATAATAAAAAGCTCAAAGTATATCAATTCATTGAATTGTAAATAAACTTGATATAGACGTTGAGTTTTTGCAACGCTGCCCGAATGTAATAACCCGTAAACAATAAAGAATCATTGTCATATTTTCTAGCAAACACGTTGCTTTGTGGCCAATACTTACAACTGAAACGAGAATATGTAAGATTTTAACATTTTAGAAAAACCACTGAAAACTAGTGTATGGTATTAAGTTTACAGGTAGTTTATTTCCAATTCACCATGGCTGTATGCACGACTTCTTAGTTTTATGTTAAGATTATTGGTCACTTTCTAGAAGTACAATTACATTTATACTAACCGTAAGTCTTGGTATCGAAGTTATAAATATTTACGGTATCATGGTTATTACATATAAGACTCAAGACATGCGTGCTTGCATGGTGCGAATATGTTTAATGTTGATCTTCGTATTGAACTCTAATTTGTACAATCGGCCAGTGGATCATCTTCCCCGCTAACCTTAGCTATGGAGGATCATCGATAAGTCCACAACTCACCTGATTTTTCTGTTTCTCTCTGGGCACTTTGATTCCATATTCTTGTTTCAGTATTTTCTGGACGACCTTCCTTATTGACTCACGATTATCGAGAGAGAAAATAGACTTCATTCCAGACAATTAACGACTTGTTACTAATACTTAACAAATTCTTAGTTGTTTCATACAGCGACAAAGCTTTTCAAAAGAGCCAAACTTGTTGATCTGCGTGATACTTGCCTTGGCCGTTGGCGTATTTTAAGAAGCTTTAATCCTAATTCATAGAATTACTAAGAGATCGTCAGTATCATGTCAGAATTCTAACCAGCCAAGTTGCCATTTTTGTTTTGAATGCAAACCGAATTTCCCTCTCTCGAATTGGGCTATTAAATTTGATTGGAGGAAACCACAGTTTACGCCGATAATCGATTTTCATTGGTAGTCAACTGGAATCACGTGCCAACAAGACTTGTGTTTGACAACAACAACACTGTTGGGTACAACACAGGAAACCGTTGTTCTTATAAATTCAGACCGGTAAAGTAAAATTAATTTACAAAATTTAACTTCAAATGCAGATTGTTGAACACGATATAAAAGTTAAACATTAGTTAACAACAAGGATGTTCGTTGCAAAGATGCTCTGTAAGTTCTTCCAAAGATTTAAAAACCCGACTCCCTGTTGTAATATATTTTAGTTTCCCAACGTTATTTATGGGCTTTGTCAACCCTTTGATTCATTTTCAAGTCAAAATTTGATTTTGGAAAATCTGATTGCCAGCGGCAACAGATATCAGAATGCATCGCTAGATTCTTGTCAAGCCCAAACCAGTTTACAGCGGTGTACAGCAATGCGCAAAAATTTGACATAATCAGCAGCGGTTCCAACCCGTAATGCCAATCCTCGCTCCTTCCAAATCGAGTGCTAGTAATTTCTGCTCTAGTTTTTAGCCACCCATCAATTTTACTCCCCCCTTAATTATGTTATTACCATGGACCCGACAGTACTCGGATTCCCCAGTCTATGCTCTGTCCATGTTGGAGGAGTGCGTGTCACGTGTACTGAATGTGTTGGCCTCTTTCAAGGCGTGTCTTTGATCACGAGAATACCTTTAGTCCGGTGGCAGGGACCGATAAGCCTGTACTGTGGTCCGTCCGTACAAAGTTTTTTTTTGTTTCTATGCCTCTGAGGTGTGCTCTTTAAGAATCTGGATGATGCCACTCTGTCATCCTTGGGCAATCCGCACAATATGCAAATTAAGGCTGCCATTAATGAAATCTTGTTTCCGTCAATATCTCAGTAACTATGCATGGTATCAAAGTAATTTTGGTGTCTATCCCATGTTTTGAGGGATAAAGAATCAGATTAAGCCATTTCAGTAAAGATCACACCAATATTTTGTGCTGAATACTTGCTTTTTTGTTTGAAATTTCCATCTTGACTATTCCATTTCCATTGTGTGTTGTGTAGTTTCTCAGAAGTTTAAATACAAGTGTGTAAAATAATTAACAGTAGTTTTTTTGTTTGTCACAAGCTGCACAGTCAATTTAGAAATTGTTTTGTCTAATCATTTGTTGCTTAAAGGCACCATTTCGGGCCCCCCATGAGGACATGCGTCCGGACACGTGGCTGGCTGCTGGCTGGACTTTATTATGTAGTAAATAACATATAGCAACAATAACAGTTTTTCGACTTGAGTGTGGCCCAATATCGTGGCATTTGATCAAGAAATTCCAATACTTGACGAGTCCGAGGGATTTTCATAGGAATGGTGGGAACAGTGAGTCTTAAGTGAGAAAGGGAGAGAAATGCTTGTTTAAGATGATACCCAGAGATAGGATGGCTGGAAAATGGGTCTTGTCATGGCCCCTATGATAGGGAAAGATGGATTTATTAGAGGTGCAAGGGTAAGACTTTCGAGCGGAGGTAAAGGTACTCTAGAAATACTGAAACAAGCTAGTAAAACAAGTTACACTCTACAATGGGACAAAGTAGACTTAGATCCTTGATCATGTTGAATGCTGAAAAGAATTTGATTCCAAACATTGACCCAAAAAGTACAATATACATATTTGAGAGTACTACCTTGCAGAAAAGTTAACAGTATAAAGTGTTGGGGTCAAATAGTAGTCGTAAATTGAACTTTAAAGAACTTTTAATTCATTTTTTTGACACATTGTAAGCAGTGTATTGAGCTCTTTGTAGAGAATGACCGGTATATAGTTAAAGCACTAATTCAGTTTAATTCATCGTTTGTTGCTCCACCCTTCTACACTTCTATGCTGCCTCCAATTAACTCTATAATCAAAAGCTTTGTCGGGAAATTTTTTGTCCTTACCGACTGTGTAATACAATTCCCTAAATCTTACAACATTCTTTTTACTGAAGACTGGCTTTGCATTAAGTAGTTCATTAATGTAGGCCTTCTTCATTAAAGTTGGCTTACCAAACTGCAGTTTGATAGTTTTTCTCTTTTGAAGCAAGCCCTCTAATTACTTTCCTTGTCAGTTCTTCTAAATAATGTTTAACGTAAGAAAACTTTGGTACAATATCTGAAATCTCCCCATTTCGTTGTATTGCACGAGAGTAAGAGTCCCAAAATTCTTGCCAGTCCTGGGGTCGTCCGCTAAATTTCTTTAACTCCAGCTTGGGCAGTTTGGCTCAAACTTTGCGTATCGTTGAATAAGCATTAGGGCTTCAACTATCGAAAGAACACCGTGATGACTTCCTCTTGTGAATTTGTGGCTGTAGAACAGTCGAAGGATCCTATTGTTGAGATTTAAAACTATCTTTGATGGTTAAAAGGGCCAGATTAATCTTTTCCCTGAAAGTTCCTGTTCCTGAATCTTTTTTGAGTTTTTTGAGATAACCTATGTATAATTAAAGCACTAATTCAGTTTAATTCATCGTTTCTTGCTCCACCATTCTACACCTTCATTAACATATGCTGCTTCCAATCGGCTCCATTATCAAACGTATAAACATTTTGGTAGTTGATGATCTGTATGGAGTGCCCTCCCCAGTGCACTGATAAATCGTAAAGTAATCAAAATGCAAAGTCTAGAGATCCCCCGTCCGAATGTCATACTGGTCGAACTTAGGCACGGTTGTTTCACTGTAGGTGACCGTGAAATGGCATGTGGCAAAACTACAGCTGTTGTTGTTGCCTCGAAGAGGGCAGCATTTTTCTTTCCCAAATTTCTTACTCATTCAATCAGAAAACGCTGTTGGCAGTGCAGGGCTTCTGATATTTGCAAATGCGCATGTCAAATGACATGTCTGTGGCAAAGCAAATCTTGCCCAGTTTCATAAGTCTGGCAAAGTCCAGTAACTTATTCATATTTCATTTCAAACGTAATTGCTCAAGTTATGCTTATTCCGTCTTCTTCCTCACCGCCCACCCCCATCCCCATTGAGGGTGATGGGTTTTAATGGACGCCATGAATTAATCAGTTATGTGTACTTCTTATGGTTAATCTAACAAGATTGTTTCATTTTATCCCACCATACTGTCTTTGCACCTTGCCATTTTTTATCATCATAACAGAGGGTTGCCAAGAATGGATGTAGACTGAAAAAAATTTCCTGCGATTTGATGGATAGTGGAAGTCAATAAAAGCAGAAAGATTTGCTGCCAATAGCTTTCTTCACTCGAGGAATTGTTGAAGGCCCAAATATTTCATTTTGCAAAATTTTCACGAAGAAAATTGTAGAAAATATGAGGCGATCAGTCCTACAGTGGAATAAATAATACTAAAAATGTTTCTGTCAGTGCAACAATTTTGGCTGTTATCGTGCAAGTTCTTTCCGTCCGACGAGCAATTGCTCAAGAAGTTGAACAAGATGCATTGTACAATGAAAATTAAAGATGTAACTTCGGATGATATCAGAACTAATAATATTGCAAATAATTTGTGGTCGATTTAGGGACTGGAGGGTTAAATTACAAATTCAGCCTACTTCAATACAGCAATAATAAGGAACTTGATTACAAGAATTAAGACGCCGACCATTTTTTTAAGGAAACACTTTAAGGTTCCAATCTGGAAATTCCTTTTTTTATTAACATAAGATGAAATTAGGCCAAATTGGATATTAAGTGAACATTTCGATAGAATCTCCTATTATCCCTAAGATAACAGTAAAGAATAAATTCCAGGAACTCTATTTTACAAAGTCTGATATAATTTAAATAGTTAATTTAAGATTTAGAAGACATTTCAGTCGAACGAGTTAAGAAATTTTTACAACAAATGTAGAACAAGGGATAGAAGAATTTTGAAAATTTATTGATGGGGGCGCTCGCTCCATTAATAATACACTTTCATGGACCAATAAGTCAAACTCGTTGACAGCTTGGTACAAAATTATTACAAGTCCTCTAAGAATTCACGATGCATAGTTATGTAAATATGCTCTCTAATGACAAATGAAACCCCTTCCATCCTTTACCCTTTTTTGTTTACTGATGTTCCCTGCTTCTGACAATAAGATGCCTAGATGTTGCCCCATGATACGTTGTCCTACAGCTACGGAAGGTAAACAAGAAAACAGCAAGGAGCACATTGGTATGGGAACAGAGTACTTAAAGTGAAACTGCGTTTGGGAAACAACCGAAATTCAATGTGGCGTTAGGCATTTCCAAAGGGCCTACAGATTTTCTTTTTGACCAGGAGATCATATTGGGGTCATTCCATATGAACTCAACCAGAGGTCCCATAGTAACCGACTTGGATTTGGCTAGAAAAATTTGTACAGGTACCTTAACATATATGATGAACATGTACAAAATATTATGTCAAAATTCTTAAGGGTTTTTGTGCTGTGGCTCTTTAAAATAGGGTAGTACACCCCATTTTTGACCCTCGTGAATTACGCATGCTTAAGAGGAGCTATATTTGGATGCCAATATCTTGGGAACAAAATAAGCTGTGAGCTTGAAAATTGGTACAGTATGTAATTAGCATTCAGACGTTTAGGATGAAGTACAAGGTTTCCACTGGAACAATGTTCAAGCAACACTCCACCCTTTCGTAATCTATTGCACGTCAACAGGTACACTTCAGCACTCCCCAATCTGTGTGCTATCAGATTGTCTTAAGCATGATACCACAACTGTCCATGCCTTCATTACTCCTGTGGTGACATATATCAAACAGGAATTTCCATTCATCAGAAAAGTCTTTTACTTCAGCGATGGAGTAGCAAGTCAGTATAAAAACTATAAAAACTTTTCCAACCTCTGCAATCATCACAAAGACTATGGCCTTGATGCAGAATGCAATTTTTTGCAACATCGTATGGCAAGAGTCCATGCGACGGCATTGGTGGAACGGTCAAACAATTGGTTGGACGAGCAAGGTGACTGGTACAAGGTCCCACCATTGTTTCATCCCAATTTCAACAGCCTGATTAAAAATGAAAACGCTCTCTGCCGATGATCATTTTGGTGTTGTAGGCAAATAGCAACAATTTGTGAATGATGCTGAACTACAGCCGGGAAAGTATGTTGCATGTATTTATGATAACGATTCGATTGTGGGTTGCATTGTTGACCGGTCAGATGAAAACTGTGATGTCTTTGTCAACTTTATGAAACATTCCAAGACCTGACTTCTCTCATGGCTTCCTTCAATTCTTCGGAATACCTGTTGGATTCCATTTCGGAACATCATATGCATTGTGTCTACACAAGATCTTCAGGGGCAGAGCACAAGGTTTTATAAGCTTGCTGACCAAGACACTAAATCAGTTCAGAAGAAGCTGCCTTCATTTGGGCTATGAACTAAACTTGATCTTCATTTTTTGGATAAAATGACTTAATAAATTCTAGAGGCCATCAAATCTATGTGTTCAGAGTTCAATACATCACATTTTCTCCATTTCTGACAAAAAAGTAGTTAAAACGAATGCCGTTGTGGCGATGAAAAAACGCCTACATTACAAATAATTATATACAGATGAATAAGTTAAGAAAACAATCTGATTTTGAGACCAAATGAGAATCATATATGTAAAATTATGTAGGAAAAAAATGGTTGTGCTGAGTAAATGACTACGCTATGATTTTGACTGTTAAAAATTGGTCTAAAATTGCATTTTTTCAGTCTGAGCCATTTCTGGAGCCCCCTTACTCCTAAGTTATAACTTGAATATTGTCTAACAACTTTTTACAGATAGTCATGTGCCTAAATAGAAGGAAAGAAGCCCCAATTAACAGTTTTAATTTATTGTAGCATGACAAGTGTAAGAAGAAAATTGAAATTTTCATTTTCGCACATAACAAAAACTACTTTGGAGGCCAATACTTCAAAAACTAGAAAAGATAGGACTTTTCTGATGGCAGATCCTAAACGCCTGGGTGCTAATTACATGCTGTACCAATTTTCAAGCTCACAGCTTATTTTGTCCCAAGATATTGGCATCCAAATATGGCTCCTCTTAAGCATGCGTGATTCACGAGGGTCAAAAATGGGGTGTACTACCCTATTTTGAAGAGCCACAGCACAAAAACCCTTTAGAATCTTGACATAATATTTTGTACATGTTCATCATATATGTTAAGGTACGTGTGCAAATTTTTCTAGCCAAATCCAAGTCGGTTACTATGGGACCTCTGGTCGAGTTCATATGGAATGACCGATTGGTATACTCCAAAAGACCGTGCAATAAATGGCAGGGAATTTTTCATTGTGCAAGGTTTTGTCCAAGAACGTCTTGATAAACCTATCAACATTTGGGGAATGGGGAATTTATCAGGGGATAAGCTGCTTAAGTCAGTATAAAGCCCAGTAATCCTGATACCTAATCTTAGAGTAGTGCGACCCGCATACTAAGTTTCTCGTCACCACAGAAATTCGTATACAACTTCGGGCTTCTTTCAGCAGTAGTAAACCTCCACCCTGTCTTGTAATCGTGTGCTTCCTGCCGTAGGTTCAATCCCAATTCGAATGTATCTAAGAAAAAAGGTATCCAACACGAAATATACCAAGAATGAAATGCATGCCGTATCCCACATAAAGTACACGAATACAATGTATCTAAAAACAAAATGCACCCAACAAAAAAAGCACCTGACAAAAGAAGCATCCGACTAAAAAAATGCACCCAACAAAAAAAGCACTCGACATGAATATTCCTAACACCAGTCCTCGTCATTGTGACAACAGAGAATCAACACCAGAATGAAAAGAGACTGCAAATATCTTCAGCTGCAATAATCCACGAATTAGAATAAATAAATAAACCGATTAAATAGCTTATCTCACACTATACAATTCATCACAGAAAAGCCATCAGAAACACGAAGATATTTACAGGAAGACTAGAAAGCCCTTAAAATCTTTGCAGCTGGAATTATAAAACGCTAAGCTACTTTGACCAAGACAAAATACTACTATGTTAAATGAAGATCGGTCAGGGAGGTTCTTTGCCTACGTGCGTGACGATACACGTTGAACGATTCAAAATAGATTGATGCCCAAAGTGATTCCCTTTCTAGCTCTCATTTTGCTTTACCTAATTTTCATTCCCTTTAATTTCCCTTTAACTTATTGGCGCTTAAGTATGTCTGAGTTAAGATATCTTGACAAAAATTAACCATGGCAACGTTTTTTATTACAGAATATCTTTCTGAATACTTCACAATTACTACAACTACCAAATGTTTTGCTAGCATAAAAGTTTCATAGTACAGCAGCATTCATACATCTGCCATGAGGATTTTATTAATACCTCTATGTTTATAAAAGAGGTCATCAGGTAAGTCCAGTTTTTAAAAACCTCTTTTTGCCATTAAACCGGAAATGGTCAAACGCGAGTTCGGCCTTAGTAACCAGGTAATCGAAAATTTTCGTCGGTAACTGAGGCTGCCTTGTAAATTTTGATATCAATTTTTGTGAAATTACTAGTAAGATTTTTCTTTTAAATTTCTTCAAAATTCGCCTTCAAGTTTCGTAATCGTGTACCAAGCAATGTTGTTTCCAATATACCAGGATATATAGGGTACTATCTTCTGCTTTGAATACATAAGCAAGGTAAACAACATTTTCTACTACTGATGCTGAATAAAAGTACCTACGCTTTTATTGCCTATCATACCTGAGGGGTAATGAAGCCGATATAAGTAGCGTGTATTAATGGACGTTTTGATCAGAAATATAAAAGCTAGGCGATATCGCAAACTATGTTACGTTATATGTAGCAAGGCGAACGTTATGCTCCATTCTAAATTAAATTCCGTACCGGCTACTGTAGTAGAAACGTGTTCAACAACAACTATCCCGTTTGGCGAATTCTGTTAAATTAGTTCCCTTAAGCTGATGCGAGTGTGCCTTTAAAAAACCTTTCTTGAGCTATTATAAAATATTTCCAAATTAATATGCCCCAGACAATGACAATTTAATCGCGTTAAATTATACTCTCAAGCGATTCCCAGATTCCCTGTCCCTGACTTTGGAAGGAAAAATAAATGTTACATGTAACTATCTCTTTGGTATATAGTACAACCAACCCAACTTGTGCTCAAAACATCACCATTCCATGGCTGAATGCTCAAACGCAATCCGAGTTCCGGCAATCCGAGTTCCGGGTGTGAAATTTGTAAACGACTTAGCTTAACACTTGGCGGTAGATTTTCCCGTGTACTACCCGCCATTATACTTCCATGTAGCTGCCATGGTTAAAATAAACCCGTACCTATTTCGCAATCTTGAGCAGACTTCTACAAACAGGGTCCTACGACACACTTGCGGGGTAGTTTGCACAAGAAACGTGATAAAACAGTTGTAACAAAGATAAAACACTGTATCCCAGAACACGAGGCACCTAGGTTAAACGCGTCATATTCACATTCACGTTCACGTTCATATTCACGTTCACATTTACGAAGTGAACATCGCCCCCCACAACCAATCTTCCAAATAAAAATCAGTGGCATTAACTCATTTAAAAAGTAGGAACCTACCTACATCAATACAAAAGTAATTCAATGCATATAGTCATGCTAAAACCTACACGCATATATGCTAAAACTGCGATAATCACTTTATGGTATTCATGATTAAAATAATTTCAGATCAAGGTGTTTATAGTGGACATTCTGGTACAGTCTGTTGCTTGAAGGCCTGCCAAAAAGGACGAGAAATAGAGCACTGTCTAGAATCCATTCCTACCTGTACATTCTATACACTGACCAACAGCCATGGCATTACTTACTAATTATCAACTTTCGGGAAACTAAAACGGGAAAAGATAAACCCGGTATACATCCGACGTAGCTGAAAGTGCTAAAAACATTTGAACCTTCAAGGTGACGCGTATAGCATACTTTGAGTGCCGTTCTATACCGTGAGATACAGCTCAACTTCACTTTAGTTTTGTGTTCATAATAGATACATTTGACTACACTTTGAAGCTGCAGTCACAGTGTTAACATTAGACTTGAATTATCTTGCACTTAAGCAATCTTTTGCCGTTTTGATTGCTTAATTCGTATATTTGCTTCTTTCGGTTAGAAGATAAAGTGTAAGTATGGACTTGGAAGGGTGAAATACATTGCCACACAATTATCAGTAAAGTTAAGTAATTATATACTGACATTTGCGATGCACCTTTCCAACCACAAAGAGACTCAGAGGGGTTACTAATAGTCGGCGAAGAATTATTAGTCAGCAAGAGTTTCCTGTCTCTATATCATTCTTGTAGCCGAAAAACAGAGCTTATCGTAAACTACGATTATTGCCAATGACGATCATCATTTACTGCGTATAAAACTGGTCATTGCGACGATTTTAAAACTGCTGCATCGAACGACCACGTCCACAACACGAGGCAACTAATTCTACTTTCTACTTTATTCTCCGTCTTGTCCGACAAAATTAATTACGCTAAAGAACAGGCCATCATGCAAGAATGCCACGTGATGAGTACAAACATCGTTTACAACCTCTGTACATCTAAGTAACCCCAATGCTCCCGTCCAACCGAGACAATTTACTAATGGTAGTGGGTTGCAGCGGCAAAGTGACGTTTGATTTCACAGAGCGGATCTTAAGAAAGGAATTAGGCAAGCAAAATTAAGTCCAATGCTCTTACTCTGATATGATTAATTATTAAGTCCCACAAAACCACAACACCAAAGTAAAAATGTTGCCAGCAAACAAAATTTTTATTACAACTATCGAAATAACTAATCCTTATATCACACGGTTGAAATGCTATTGAGATGGATTTAGAAGCCCTAAGTAAAAACGCACATCAAACTAGTAAAACATTTCATGAAAATTCAATCATGGCGTTGAATATACACCCATTTATCAACTTATAAGTTATCAATACCAGCTATCAAGAATTCCATTAAATAGTGGTGACGACGGCATTTTAAAAGCACAAGAAGTAGAACAGCCTGGCTTATCATGTATGAAGCATTAGCACAGAAACAAAAGAACCATTAACAACTATTAAACCGACACAAAATTTCAATCCAGCTGCCACGAGTACAAGAGGAGATGAAAAATACAACACATGTAAATAAACTGAAGGCAAGTCAAAGTTGAAGTTTAAAGGCAGAGAAGAGGGAATTAGAGGTTATCGAGAGTAGTGTGAAATCATACAATGGACTAGAAGTACAGGTTACAATCTAAAAGATAACGAGAGATATGTCTAAAACTAAAAGTAATACCACAGTTAAAATGCAATCTACATATGACAGTTCAGTGCAATCAGAAAACATATAACTGTGCAACGTTTGAATGACCAATCTACAGTATGTGGAAAACAAGTGCATTGCACATTCACAAACTGGTATATTTTATGAACAATGGTGTGTTGAAGGCATTCAAGTAAACCCCAATGTAAAGCGTGCAAGGCAGAGGACAATAACCAAGTCCTGACATCTGTTATTTACAAATCCAAAATAGTAGCTTTTCCATGCTGGATGAGTCGTGTACAACACGCTCCTGACACCTCCAGACAGCACGCCCCAAAATATCTTTATAAATAAGTTGCATACCAATCGTAAAAATGTCCTCGGTCTCAAAACCTCGAGTCCATACTATCGACTTAAATATGAAATTTTTTGCTTCTATGTAGATAAAAGCTACTTGCGGGGCTTGGATCAGACACTGCTCTCGAGTGGTGACTGTAAACGGTCTACCTCTTCCATAAGAAACTCAAGTGCCTCGTTTCTTACATCTTTGAGTTCGGTTCTCAAGGTATCAATCTCAACGTCTGCTTTTTCAAGTCGCTGTGAAAGCATCTTGTTCTCGGTCACCAGATTGTTCCTTTCCTGGAAACCAAAAACAGAAAATGTATAACCATATGACTGGCCACCATACCAGTAATCATAATATACTACCGTGCTCGTGTTTTAAGCAGCACCAAAAAGACCTTTTTCGCATACCAACTGCGCATGCTACTGCTTGTTTTGGAAAGTAGACAAGGTATGAAAAGAAGACAAGGTATGAGATTCAAATGTTCACTATACATTTAGTGGAATCTTTCCAGTATTTCCACATCTCTGGCAGCCTTGTTTTCACACACAACACGTGCAATTGATTATGCATCGTGTTCTTAACTCGACTGTAAAATTTGGATAACCGATTGTATGTCTTGCAGTGTTCCCCGGCCTGGGACCTTTTAAGTCCTTGGGAAATCTGTATAGGATAACTATTCGAGGATAATTTTGCCATAATGCCAATAGTAGCGTGGGCATGTGACACAGCCAACTTGCAGCTGCACGTTACTACCCTATTATAACGATTAGTACAAAAACGATTTATTGGAAAGCACATAACATCAGAGACCCACATCAAAGTGCTCAGTTCTCGCTAAAATGATGTTGACAAATGTGCATACCTTGGAAGTGTTCTAAATAATATTAATACGAAGCCGGAGGCCTCAACTGATTGGCAAGAGCCACTGCTGCCTTCAAAAAACTATTTGCACATGTAAAAATTCAAAGATACTCATGAAATTGATGGTGTGCAAAGTCACTGTCTTACATGACATATTAAAAGGAAAAAAGCGAACACAGGATGACCAGACACAAGAGGTATAAAGACACACGTCAGGCATTCCTTGGGTACTTGAATATTGCCACGTAGCTGGGAGTATCTCCCATAAGGATTGCACCACACTGTGTCACCTTATCTGCAATGGATCTCAAAAGTTTGAGAAAGAAAAGAAAGACGCACCAAAACGCAATCTACAATTACGAAAACCAAAATACCAATGTGAATAAACTTGATATGTTTTCCATTTACAACATGAGTGATTTTAATAAGCACTCTTATGATCACCATCGATAGAGGAACACGCCTGTTGGTGAAATCCATGACGAAGTATTTTGCAAAACGTTTTCAAACCAAAACATTGATGACAAGCAGTATTTGAGTACCGTACCTCTGTCAATCGCCTGAGTCTTTCCTCAAGACTAGAAAGGGCTTCTTTACTATAGAGATCTCCATTGGGAATTAAACTGGCGGAATCAGGGCTCTCTGGTGTACCCTGGGATAGCTGGGAATCCGTTGAAGAAGCCAAGTGCTGCTCAACATATTTCAGTCTTTTCCTTAATGTTCTGAATTTAAATGGTTTGTCTGAGAAGAAATAAACATGCATGATAAAGTGACTAGCCGATTGATTGATTCATTGATTGACAGATTCATTGATTAATCAATTGTCTAACAGACTGACTGATAGGTTGGTTGATAGATCGATTTCCAGTTTAACTAGTTTACATCTTTGCTTCTTGAGTTAGGCATGGGTTCCACATTACCTGGCAAGACCTACCAAAACAGACTATGGCACTTCAATACGTTTCTACCGGATTCTTTACTGTCGACATGAGCATGTAAATTAATTTCCTCTGCCTGGCAATAATGAGACTGACTCCCCTCTCTAATACCATTCTTCACGAGGTGGGTACTCCTTCCATCAATAGCTTGGAAACCATTCCACCACCGATGGAACATTCATGACATTATTGACTTTTAAAATGTTTAAAACGTTATAGGCATTATCATATACTCTTCCTTACTAACAATCTACCTCCTTAGCAAGTGTCAAATAAATTGCTTTTTGTCACTACAGCTTATGTATACGTATCTCAAATTACCTCGTGCATAGTCAAGTCAAGAAAAATACAGAGTTCCCTGTCGTCTATCGCTCATAGCTGACTCCTCGTGAAAAATAAAGAAAACGGCCTTTTAGAAGGAACCAGGCAAACCACTTTTTCAAGCTAAAAGGACATCACTGAAATCATACTCAAGCAATGTGACAGCGTAACTCATCTTACCTTTAGTGTGAAGCATTGAGCACATTAAAGCACCCCAAAAAATGCGTACTAACTACGGTCGCATAGTGCAGGAAAAACAAAGATACAATACACTAGAAATGACGCTACGAATATTTTGCCCATCAACGGTGGCAAATCTGTATACTTAAAGTAAGAATCAGTCACTTACGTACACACAAAATTCTTCCACTTAGGAAAATGGACATTGCAACCAACCACAACAAGCAACCAATCTACTTTTTATAATTCAGCAGAACCGTTACCATGTGCCACCAAGTGTTTAACCAAAAGAGATGAGACTATGGGGGAATTCTAATTATGCTACACTGATTATAAGTACACACAAAAACAAGGATTTTAAGTTTCAATAAACATTACGTTAATTATAAATCCTTAAAGAATAAATGCAGTCTAACTAAATCTGGTATTAAGGAAATAACAAAAGATAGTCCTGTAACTCTTTCTTTTACCTTTATCCTTATTTGACATCGTGTTGGTCCTTGTGGGCGGTCGACATTCCAAAACGATGTGGTTTTTACAATCTTTGTGGCAAGTAATATTGCAATCTATGAGGAACAACAGAAAACATTCCCATATCATTGACTGTTACAATATACGTTCGTAAGTTAAGCATGACCATAGTAAAATAAGTACTTTCTGTTCTCATCAAATGACCTACCTCGTTTACAACAAGGGGTCGTTTGCACGGAATCTAATTCCTACCGACGGCACAACATTCTGCTAACTTATCTGTGTGAGTAGACAAGGACACAGTTGTACCCGCCAAATTCCATCAAAGCAATAACAACCAGCAGCTGTCAAAGGTTTCAGTTTTAGCACTGATCACGTCATGATTACGCAAGTCAAGTCAAAAATTTCTTGACGGCAGAACGCCCATAGTGTCTCGATGAGCTTAATGTCTTCTACAAAATCCACTGCAGACAACTACTGTCATTAGTATCTGAAAGCAAAGCCAAGACAGAGCCTTACCAATGCGAAAACCTCGTACTCCACGGACAATGCGGGCATATAGCACAGCGGTAATACGTTACTGTAATGTGCTACAACAACTTTTACTTTCCTAACTCCAAATCACAAGAACGTCACCTGTCCAGCTATACAGGATGGCCTTCACCTCCATCCCAGAAACCTGAAGCCTGGTGCGGAGTAGTGGACGTCGCAACTATCAATAACACTGACGTGAAGGGCTTCATCGTCTATATGTGACGAAACGTAAGAAAACGACTGCAGAAGCACCCACCTCTACATCTTGCGGCAATTCTTCCTAAGCCCCAAAGCTACAACAAACAAGTATTAGACTCATGTCAGACACCATTTGAAAATTAGTGAACCACGGAAATTTCTTGCAACATTGATAAAACAACGCTTACATACGAGTACTGTTCAATTAGTCACTAGTTGCGATCTGCGTCATAGCATTCATTCAGTCTTTAGCCTGGAGAAAGCAAATCTTATGTTAGTAGTCTACAAAGTTAAGGCCTTTTAGTGACAGTCCAACAATGTCGAGCGAGATCACGATATCGTTGACACAGGTTGGTCACCAAACATGAAAGTATGCGTTGCCACGGAAAATCTTCGCTTGGACTCGAAAGTACGGATGCCTAGTTATGATAATACGACCTTTGGAAATTCGTTATCATTTGACACGACCACATTCCTCTCGAGAAGCTCAGACGACAACGAATCTTCGTTGATACAAGACAGTTCATTTCGTACCATAATTGGCCTGTTTTTGTTTACACAAAATTTAATCCTGCTCTTTACAAAGGAAGTCAAAACAAGTGGGTGGGCTACGACTGGTGGATTTCGCGGAGTCACCTCCATCAGTGGAAGTCAGCACAAAAGAAAAAGGCACTTGGTTATGGTTTCTTGATATTTCAGTATCCGACTGGATGCTAAAGAGAATTCGTCCTCTAAAACTTTGACGCTGTCTGTGCACTTGTTGCGCATCGAATACTCATTTTATCACAAATTAAGAATTTGTTACAAGCACCAAAAGCAAGTTATACCTACTTCATTGATTAAGATTTAATTAATCTTTGAACTGTTTCGGTGCTAGAATCCCTACTATGGTATTTTGTTTGCTTGATTCGACGAGGCCCTGTTTATTTGCTGTAACCTTATCTACATGAGGAGGCAAATACTTCAACTAGTACCCAGTCCGGTTGTAAAGATTCGTCCTCGTCAGCTGCGTCGTCTTGTGCTCGCTATTTTACAACGACAACTTTTAATTAGGTTAGGCACAAGGAATGATGGTGTATGAAATCGAGTTGAGATGGTAACAGAGATGGTAACAGGGATGGTATTAATACTACACATCAAAACAGGGATAGAGACCTTCGCGATATTGAATTATCTGGATATTTAAGATGCTGTAGGAACGTCTATCTTTAAGACTTGTCCTCTACTAGGACGAGTGGCGGCAGGTGTGGGTTGGGGTTTTTGTGTGTGGGTGGTGGTGGTGGTGGTGGTGGTGGTGTCAAATTTGGGTGTACCCCAGTATTGTTACAGGGGCCATGCCTCTAGTCCGTATTAGAGATTTTACATGAGAACAAAAATTATCTTTTAGGTCTGTGTTGCTCAGGAACCTAAGCATTTAGTAAATCTTCAATAAAAATGTTTACTTTATAAAAACAGAAGTTACAACAAAAAGGTTTCAGAAAATGTTGATACAAATACTGTTGCTTCTTCAGCAGAGCCGACGAGAAGTCTTTAAGTTATGCAAAGCTCATAGCCATGGACTATCGCTATAAATTATTGAAAGGTAACTGCTAACTAAGAACACAATGAGACAAAGATATCACATTTTTATACTAAGCTAAAGCGGAAACAGCAGACATTTACCTAGGCTGGAATTGCTTATATTGCTACTAAAGTTTTAGCCATTTATTTCTCGGGAGATGTCTTAAGTAACTGAGTCTGGAGATTGGAAATTGCGAAGAAGTTGATAAAGGAATTTCCGTAGTTTACGACGTATTTTCATAAAATCAACAGAACCTCATACCAGATTACATAATAATGTCCATTAGAGACGAGCAGAGCAGGAATACAACGAAGCTGTCTTTCTTAGTCAGGATTTGATCTCAGGGTATGGATTTCCATCTTTGTCCAGCAAAATTTGTCGCAATTTGCTTTACCTTGTCAACGAGGGGAAGCGGGTAATTTCCAAAAAGTGCCCCAAGAGACGAGCCGCCATTCTTTAGACCCGTCACATAATCTCTGCTCCTTTAAAAACAGCGTGACATATATTCCCAAAACATTTTGAGCTTGTACACTAGAATCTTTGATGTAACTTTGTCAGTTGTAGGTCGACAGCACAGTTCTTTTTGTTGTGTAAAATGCAAAAACGTATGTGTGAATTTGTCAGAGCAAGACAAGTGTAATCTTCAGGAATCATGCAGCACCATTGCTGAATTTTTGTTGCGAGTCCTGCTTTCTAAGTGAGCATTTTCCAATGTATATCTAGCTACTTAATACTGACTTGAAATGCTTTATAACTAACCTATCTGTCATCAACCCATTAACAAATTTTCCCATGATCTTAAGGGAGGTTTGTGATTTAGGAGCAATGCTTCTAGTTTATAATGCAAAACTGTTTTTTTGCCTGTTGTGTCAAGTCAGAAGTATGAATTGTCAAGTTGTGACTTTCTATAAATATAAACCGGAAATGAACCTAAAATTCTACAGGAATAGGGAGCCTATTGTTCTAAAAGGAATGCCCTATCCAGTGTCTTTTTGATGATGTTTGTTTGCTGGCAGGGCACTTTCAAGCTTGCTCCGCATTTCTCATGACAAAGGAGTTTCCGCCAATCAAATGGCTGCTCCATACAATGGCCATTGTAGTATGACATCAAGTCTATCACTCTTTAAAGATGCATTGAATCTAGTGGGGCGCAACTGCAAGTGCTCTGAAGGATGATGTAATTCGTTGCTGTAAACCAATCAGTAAGTAGCACCAGATTGAATAAAAAATTCAAATGGATTAAATGATTGGCTACAACTTGTGTCATTCGGGGCATGCCTTCCCAGGAAATTAAATTGCAAACTCTCCCGAATTTTTCAATTTGCTGTTGACCTTTGCTCAATTCAACTGACACCATGACAAATGTTAGGCGGATTTTATGATTGCCTTCAAATTATCTGTAAGAATGAAAGAGACTTTATGGATTAAGTCGAACAAGACTTGAGCTTTGCTTACATAAACTGTTTGAATATCAAACATGAATGGTCTCTTCTTCCCCAAAATGACTGGTGGGGCACCTCCCCATTGGACGTGCTGCCATTGACACCGGGTGTCACGTCTGCAGCGAAAAATAAATAAAACACAGTCTATTTGTTCACAATTCACTGTCCCACAGTCTGGTCTATGAAACAAATGTTACGTACAGACGCTACTCGAAGTACGTCAAACGAATTAATGCTTTGCGCTGGATATCTTCTATCGGGAGCCTTGCGTACTGCAAACCACACACCATCCGTCTGAGCAACTACCAGTGGCGTAGCGTCAAGGGAAGCTGGTAATGCGCCGCATGCCCTGAAAAACTTGGCCAAAAATATTTTTAAAA
>JANTCA010007871.1:0-18435 GCA_024741275.1 Chironex yamaguchii
CTGGGCTGCTGTTGGCCACAGCATTCCGAAAAGCGCAGGACCGAGCCAAGTGGTGCAGGGTTGTGGAGGTAGCAAGGAGCCTGAGTGCCTAGGCATATGATGATGAATTAAGTCAGATTTGTCTTTCTTATAAAAAGCCACTGTACCACAATGTTGTAACTTTACATCTCCATAGTCATGACTAAGGCATTCTAAGTTTTCTTCCTCTTTATCCACTTTCTTGTTTAAACTTCTTTTCCTTACATTACTATTGTTTCTTATTTGCATACAATCCATCCAGTATCATACGTATCATCTTTTTATTAATGTACCATCTTTGTCTTCTTTTACTTTTGGCTTCATCCCTTTGTCAAGGGTAGCCACAGTGGAAACAAGTTGCCTTCACCACTTTGCCAGGACTCAGCAATGATGGTAGCCATATTCGAACCCAGACCACGTTCAATTTGGCATGGTTTGTACTAGTCATCTGCATCATAATTTGGCAAGATGTTTTACCCTGTTCCCAACCTCTTTTAGTCACGTTATACCACATGCAGAGGTTACACTGGGTCTATTCTTTAAGCCCCAGAAACCACATTATGTCATGTCACTCCCGTGGCCTGGTGGCCGTTGGGGCACTTTGACGAGTTCACAATTTTTTGCCACTGATCACGGTTCTTCGCTTCTCAAATATATGGTACCACACTCTTCCCTGTCCATTCACCAATGTCTGTCAACCATGTTCTCTTCGGTCGACCTCTTCCTCTATTACCTTCCACACTACTGTGCATGATGTCGAAAGCAAGAGTCCCCATCTTTCTAGTGAACCATTGCAGCTTTCTTCTCCTTGCTGTCTCTAGCAAAGGCTCACACGCAGTGATTTCCTTAGTGATCCTCCTTTTGACTTTAATATTAGTGTTTTTTTGATCATCAGAAACCATACTGGGTATTAGTGTATCATCTAAATCATAATAAACTTTATTCATTGCTTTATTTTATGAATAACCTTGACAAATTAAAATCACAAGATAAAAATGTCAAGAGCCTACCAATTACACTATGTTCAATAACACACAATATTTCACTTCAATTGAATACATAATGCCTACCAAAATCAAGTTGATTGGTACAGTAGCTCCTAGCTCCTCCAGAACCAAATTTTCAACGCCACTTAATGCAGTTTCAATACATGTTTTGTCATAAGTGTCCACTGCACGTAAACCATCTTTAAGTGCACTATAATCTCGTGTGAATGGAACAACTATTTCCCAGAGTGAGGAGAAAGCAATTAGGGAACAAAATTCTAATTTGCATTTTGATGCTAACTGTGTGAAAAAATGTTCAATCCCTTCTCGTGCTAAATAACTCAACTGGACTTCATTTCCATCCTGCCTTACAACCCTTCTTGTCATAGATAGTGAAACGTCAAGGAGAATTACTGTCGGCATAATTGATGTTTGGTTTCACAGTACTTCTGTACTTGAATTGTATTTAACTACTCTTGCTTGGTTCCTTGAGCTTCCTAAAAGATGATAAGATTGGCACAGTTAACTGGGATTTATCCACATAATTTAATCATGAGCAAATGTCTTTGATAAGCATTGCCTTGAAAATGTACGTATTAACCTTAGAAATTTTTGTAACGTAATCTCCTTCATGATAAATAAAACTCAGTTACACAGATGATGAATTTTTTGCATATGCTACTGTGTGTTCAAATTTCTTCCTACTTGCATACTCAATGAATCCTTAAGCTCAACAACAGCATCGTTAGTTGTCAACCAACAAATTACCCACACTTGAATACAATCTTCCTTTCTCTATCATACTTGAATATTATCTTTCTTCATTATCACTTATTGACAATCTTTACTTATTGATAAATGGATTTCAAGGTTGAACTGTATTCCAATCTCATGGCAACAGAATGAAAAATATTTAAACCTCAAAATGCTGCCTGTCGAGAGAAGCAATATTTCAAGCCCTAGGTCTATTCTAATCTTAAAGTTCAACCCTGGTACGTGATGAGCAGTCAAGTGTTTCTTAAGTACTTGGAAAGAAACCAATGAGGCACCCTTCCCGTTCTTCATGTGATCTGCTTTTGATCTGAAGCACAGTGTACGCCTAGTAAAATTGTATACTTTGAACAGACCAAATAGGGCGTGCCCCCCTTTAATTGGAACTTAGAACTCCTTACTTTTAACTATAATAGTCTCATCGCACTGTGGCATGAATCGATTCACAATCCGTCCAAATGTCCCGCGATTACATGTTTGCAAATGGTGTACTAAAACACAACTTCTTAGGCTTCAAAACTGCGCTATTACTACCGACATTTTGGAAAAATTAACAGCCTGAAGATACTAGCTTTCTGTGATCTCAAATATGTTTTATTCTACGGATGTTGTCAATATACCTTTAATCTATTTACATGTTAACTAACAAGTTACTAATTATTCAAAGTTAAAACCTCAAGATCAAACGTAGCTAGTTCACCATGGCTGTCCAGAACAGGTAAACCATGTCATGGCTACAAGTCCAGTTTCAAAAAGGCAGGCTTCTCTTCAATCCAAGGACTTCATTAGATCATCCTGGGTAAGATTTATAAACTTACTCTTATTCGTTTTAATATTGTAATATGGTGAATTTATGTTGATCGCCGTTATTGGATATGACTCCAATTGATGCCAGTGTTTCCATCGCCTCGTTTTTGATGTCTATCACGTGATACTCGTCACATGACAATAACAAACACGTGTATTGTTACAGTTGATTCGAGAATGCCAAAATGGAGTCTACAGTAAATTTTCGGGTTATATCATTCATCGTCGCTATACTTTTCTGCCTTGCTCAATCTAAGCCGGATCTTAACAGAACCACGGCTCCCCGTTCAAACAGGTCAGGAATTACTACTGAAAGCCCGCTAACTACTCCAGATAGTCATGTTACTGTTGAAAAGACGACAACTTTGAAAGCAACCATACCCCCAACCGCCAGCAATGCAACTCATCACACCGAGAGATGCATTGGGAAGAAGGATTGTAAAAGCTGTTCTGATGATGTACATTGCTACTGGTGTGGTAGCACGGAAAAGTGTGCAGTGTATCCTGTGAAAAAGATTGCGCCAAGGCATTGCCCGAAGAATGATTGGTACTGGAAACAGTGTTTTATTCCAGGTAAGTCTCATTTTCATCTCATTATCTGTTGTCGTCAGCCTGCCCTTTAGTTATTTTAAGAACGTTTAATTAAGGGGGTGGCTACAATTGTAACTTGTTAAGGGGCGCTTTTAGAGAAAACAAGTGAGCAGGCTGTTAACAGCGTTTTATGGACTTATTGCCGTTTTCTTGTGTAATACTTGTTTGAGAGCCGACGGAAGTGGAGTGTTAGGAGAGAAAAGGGTCGCGAATTTGGTTTCTACTTCCGGTCCAATATGAGGAAATTGGTGTTAATGGAAACCCTAAGGACGGGTTGCTACCGTAGGAGCCCACATTGTACCGTAAAAGACCGCATTTGGCGCCCCTTTGGTTACGAAATTGCGTACTTACTAACACAAAATCGCGATGTATGCCGTGTCAGCACAGGCCCAAGGTTATCTCATTTGACGATTTAGCTTTATAGATCTTGACAACCGCGCATAGCAACATCTTCCGGGTGAAAACAAATAACGGCAACTATACTGAGGCATCGCATAGAGTAAGCGCATTAGAACTAGAATCCTTCGCAAATTTCGCCTCCTTACAACTACAACAGACGGTAAAGGATGTGAACTGTCAATTTTTCCCAAACAAGACCAAGAATAGCGAGGAAACTCAGCACAAGGAAAATTATTTAATATCATAAGATATTCTTTAGTTTAAAAGACATTGAAGTTCTGTCGAAACATGTCTTTTAAACCAAAGAATATCATTATTTTTACAATGCCTCAGATTTATTGCTCTTTAGATCATTTGGCTATTTGATATAAAAGGTTTCATCTTGCATACATTGCTGAAATGTTACATGCTGCGTTGTTGCTAATCTAAACCGCTCTTATAATTCAAATTCATGAGGAAAGATAAATTTTAAATAGAGACTGCAGCCGTAAAGATATCAGAGTGTAAAAAAGGGCATAAAATGTAAGAAGGAAATATATAGCAACATATAAAGCTATTGAAAGGCATCAGATTGGCAGTGATTCTGAATCTCCAGTCAAATTCATCTCAGCTGGTCTTCAGTACACTTGTCTGATTCAATGGGTGATTAATTGATCGATTGTTTGATTGATAACGTGTTTAAAGTGCTAAAGCAATGTTTATAACTTTCTACATTGAGTTTATGTTGCTTTTTTACCACATTGACCTATACCACTTTCTGAAATCAACCAACTTGTTGAAAATTGGCTTATTCATCTACATGCTTACCTGTATTCCTGGCTTATTCTACTACTACTGCTGCCAACAGTTACCTTCGAAAGTCAAAGTTGAGTCATGGCATTCACAACGGTACATAAAATTACAGATTTTCTTACAAAGATAAAGGAGGTATGAAAGTGAAGTAAAAAGACTCAGGCATTCAGTAAGGATCTAGTGTGAATGATTTTATACATCACTTTCTTTTATTTTCAAGTGTTAAGTGTTCAGAATGGAACATACCATTTCATGCAGTCATAAACTCAATCTTAAACTCAACTCTCTCACAGATTCTAGTTGATTGATTGACAGTTGTACATACTGTGACCTGGAGTACGAGATTGAAGGCAATCACGTATAAAGAAAACATCTGTGTCTGCACATTTATCACTTACCACGTAGGTGTCTATTGAAATCGTATCATGTACCAAGACACATTCGCACAGGTTGTACCAGCATTTGCCAGCAACCCCTGCAACTGTGTAAGTCTTGCCCTATGACTAAGGAATGTGACTGTGCCATAGGACAGCATCTTCTAAATAACCTGTCCTGCACCAAGCTGTATAGTGATTATTTTTTCGGTGGTTGCTAAAGCAAAGTTAACATTTCATCTTATTGTTTTGGAGGCAGTTTACATTCTGGAGCATAAACCCAGCCTGTGTTGATTGAATGAATTTGTGGTTTCCTTCGTGTTGTTTCGCTAGTCTGATTTGGCAGTTGTCTTTTCATCTTACCTTTTTTCTTGCTCTTTCATTCCTTTCTCTTTGTCTTTTCTTGCTCTTTCATTCCTTTCTCTTTGTCTTTTCTTTGGTTCATTGCTTATTTACTTCTCAATTTTTTGACCCTACTTTACATTACATTTTCTGCTACAGTACTCTGGTTAATCCGTGTGATCAGTGTCAGACGACAAGCTTTGTAGATGTCAGTTTTACATAAATCTCATCATTGGTGGCAATTATGAACATATTTTCTCTTTGTTTCTCTGTTTTGTAGGATATGTACTAATTATTGTTGTCCCATCACTTGTTGGACTTATCTTATTAACTTGTGGTTGTTGTATCTACTGCAAGTGCTGTCGATCAAGCACTAAAAGTTGGAAAAGAGAAGAAGAGAGAATAAAGAAAAGGAAAGAAGAACGCAGCCAGCAACATGAATTAAGGAAAAGGGAAAGACAAGCAAGACAAAATGAGATAAGAAAAAAATATGGATTATTAAATGCTGAAGATGAAGAGCCTCTCATCTGAGGAAGAGATGATACAGTGTGAGTAAGGCAAAAAGGTAGAGGTAACCTTGAGGCTTAAAATATGCAGCAGAGAATGTGTAAGTGTTGAGTTATAGACAGGCCTTTTTGTTTGACGCAGGCGATCGCCATCACCCTTGTCATCGCCCTCGTTGTCATTGCCCTCGCCAAATGATTTACGAGGGCTCCTGACCACCCTTGCAAAAATGTGTTTTACCCCCATTTTGTTTCTTTTGTTTCTAAACTATCTGATTCCTTATATAAAGACAGAAGGGACAAAGATAACGGCCTGTCACCAAAAAAGCTTCCACCAAACTTTTTTGATACTCTTTTCCGAGGTACTAACGTGTTGGCCTAAGCTTGATAAAAACACAATTGCTAAACCTTCATCTACTATTTATCTCTTTAATGTCCACATTTACTTTAATCCAGAATATCATGTTTACATATATATCATCATCAACCATCCTGGAAACAAATATTAAGGAAGTGTGGTCAGGCCAATACAGTAATATCTTCCTGAGACCATGGAAGCGGAAAAAAAATTCTGTGAGGGGCGAACTCCCTCCTTAGCTTATCAACATGGATGATTTACCACCCTGGTGATAATTTCTATATGAAAAGGCCTGGTTATGGACAGATGTTATCTTTTATTTTTATTTCTCATTATTTTAAAATGTTAAGGCCAGTTTCTATACATCTGTTTTATTGGTTTGAGCAGAAAAGGCTCACAAGCTTTTCTTTGGTGCATGTGTATCTCGATCAAAATACTGCTGTCTCAAAGACTCTCCCTGGGGAGGAGCTGTCAAGTTTGGCAAGCGTTCAAATGTTGTTTTGAGCACATTGTTTTTCACCCTTGCAAGTGATTGTCAATTATGTGAGGAAAAGGTCCTAACCAAAGGTAATGACATGTAAAAGGACAGAAAATGCTGCTTCTGTTGGAGTTATCAATGCCAGTATAAAAATACTTTTGCCTTTTTCGTGACAGTTATTGTCAAACAATATTAGATAAACTATCCAGCAAGGTAACTGACTGCTACACTTCTTTCAAATGACACCACAAGTTCCTTTGATGATTTGGCTGGCTGTGGATGGACTGGCTGTAAAGGTACTCACAATAGAAAGTTGAGCAATGTAATGAGACTAATTGATAAAATGCTGATTTGTAGCTGTTCCATCATAGATTCTTTGCGATTTTGAATCATAAAAGCAATTGACAAAAGGCCTTTACCAACTAGGTGGACTGGTTTAAGAGCTTTAAAAAATATTTATGATTGAACAGCATCAGTTCCGCGACTAAAACATCACCCTTCACCTGTGTTTCTCGTAAAAGGTTTCCTAATTGACACTTTTTCCTTGTGGCAATGTCACTGTTCCTTCTTCAACGGTGGCCAAATGCAGGGTGGACAAAAAAATTAAGCTTTAAACTCTGGAGAAGCAATAATCTTCTGTTTATGGCAGCTAAGCTTAAGACCTGTCTCCACTTGAGCAAGTTATGTAGCTGTATGGAAACCAGCCTTGAAGCACTAATGCTGATACACATGTGATGAACAGCATAAATTGTTTTCCAAAATCAAGTCAGGTCGAAGGAATCTTATTTATTTATCTGGGAATGTTAACCTGCAGCAAAGATTAATTTGTTGCCAACATTTGCCAAGTCTGTGCTTCTTCTTTGCTTTTTTTATTATTTTGTGAATTTTCTGCTTTCTATTATGTACACAAAATTTTGGTTACTTTCATATTTCTTTCTTTTCGTACTTTAAATCATTATTGTCTCTTTTTCATTTCCCTTGATTGAAGAACGTATCATTTTCCCACACTCTACCTCCTGTTGTGAACATTTGACCTTTTTTGCCATGAATTATAATCACAATGGTCAGGGAGATGGTCAGAACTCCACTTGAGTACCATCTGGTTGACGAGGGTCATGCTTTACTATTTACATAGTATATATGACTACTACTTAAGTATTATTTGATTGTAGTGTCTAAAACTAATGGGGAAAATAAATTGTTTGTTCTTATGTTGTTTTTGTGTAATAAAACAAACACAGTTTAGTCGGGGTTAGATAATTGCTATAACTGTTGCTATTATGTTGCTATCATTGCTATAAGTGGTTGTTGCATTGTGAGAAGGTGTCTCATGAACCAATAAATATTGTGCATCAAATACTTAATGCAAAGTCGTAAGAATCTGTAACTTATGAGAGGTTTATTGAAGAGTTGTAAAGATTTGGATGGCTAGATTGTCCATTGTATCAGTAGTGTAAAAAGGAGCCAAAGAGGAGCTAGTTGTAAGTTTATAGTTAATTGAGAACAAACTTAATTATTGACGACAGCACATTGTTATGGATTTAGAACACTTTTCCTTGTAATATTTCATTCATTGTATAGCTGTTTATGAACCTATTTTTCAACTGTTGTTGTTAATATTGCATTATTAGTAAATAATGATTGTTGTATGCCCTCCTGTCTCGTTTTTGACTCATGTTTGGTATTATTTCTTTCACTCCATCGATGAAAAGAAACTTGAATCAACATACTGCACTCGTGTGGCAAGAACTTAAGGCACAACGACATATGCACTGCCTGTGTGTGTTACCATTCATCATTGCTAGTTGATGTGGAGGCTAGTGATTTCCTTTCAAGAGGTGTGTTGATCCAGAGAGCTACACATTCAAATTCTGATAGACTTATACATTGGAAGTTTTGTCGACTCTCGTGAATTTACAGTTTAACACCCCTCTGGTTCTACCTCTGCTCCACATCCTGCATCCTCTACTCGTCCATTGCCCTCAAAGTCTGACTTTCCCTTGTTACCTTTGCCAAGGTGGTTATTTTTTGCCAGTGTTGATTTCTTTTTTGCTAACAACGATTCCAAAAGTTATGGTTGGATTTTGGTGAAATTTTCAGGATCTGTCAGAAATGGGCGCATTTAGAACTGATTAAATTTTGGGGGTGGTCCTGATCAAATCCTAGATTCTGGATCACTTCTTCAGTAAGGAAACTTTCATAGTCCTATTTAGGAAGTCTTTCTGAGGACAACCAAAGACCATATTTGGTAATGATATCTTTATAAATTCAACTAGTAAGAAAATTGTCATGGGGAAATCCCCTGTCGATTGAATAATCATACTGGCTGGGCATTTCTGTGCTCTCGGTGTGCTTCTAGTTTTATCTGTTGTCCTGTTTATCTGCCTCACCCCATGGCCTCTCTACTTCCTGTCTCTGCCAGTGTCTCTGAGAGGGGGTAGCCGGGGCCCCAGGGCCTGTGCCATTGGGGGGTCGTAAGAAATTGAAGCTGTTTTATTCTGTTATATTTTGTGATGATGTCAAAGTGAATGTTGTAATTACCTACTGTTTGCTTTCTTTAGCTTTAGCACAGTTGACTTAATTCCGCTTAGGCCCAATATCTTGTTTAAAATTAAGGTTTAAAAGGGGGGCCGTTTCTATCAGCTTCTCCATGGCCTGTCCTAGCTCTCGGCGGCCCTGGTCTCTGCTAACAACTTTCTCTTCTCATCTTGGCTCTTGTATTCCATCTCTTTTCTTCCTTTTCCCCTTGTCTGCTATTCATTGTTCACTGCCGTTTCATGGCCTAGCACAATCTTTGTTAATCGCCATGAAAATTTGCGACATTGCGCTAAAAACATGTTTTGTCTGACACTGTTCAGAGTATGAATCGTCAGAAAGGAAAGTATAGATATATGACACCTGCCTTGAAAATTTGCGACATTGCGCTAAAAAGATGCTTAAAAGCTTTTTTTCGTCTCACACCCTTCAGAGTATGAAACGTCAGAAAGGAAAGTATATGTATATGGCAACCCATTTTCAAGTTTTGTATATGTATATGCCAACCGATTTTCAAGTTTTGTACCACAAAAAGATTGTACAATCTTTGTTGTCTCTTTGATCTGGCTTTTTGCATTTCCTTTTTTTAACTGTTCCCTCTTTGCTGTCCTTTTCCCGTCTTTTCAGTAACCTTCACTTCCGTTTCTTTTTCTTCTGGTTTCTCATTAAGCCTCTTGTGTTCTGCACACCCGTGTTTACATCCTGTCCTATCACTAACTCGATACTTAAGCTCTTCTTTTGATGTTCCAATTTCTCCTATTAAATAAATGTGCAATACTTCTGAGGAATTTGTTGAATTTATTCCTAAATTTGTTGCAAGTCTTGGTAGTTTTTACAAGTGCTCAAACGTGTGTTGTGAAGGATTTGTTTACATAACTCGCAAATTAGCTGTAAATTGTTCTGAATAATGAACATTTAGATAAATGGATATACGTGATTGAGTAATTATTTTTCTTTCATGGGTCAAGGAAATGGATGTCTCTTCTCCCATAATAGCTTTTTAGTTTTCATTGTGCCCGTCAATTTTTCGGATGGAAATAGCCTTTCGGTTTCTGTACATTCTTTATCAAAACATTTTTCCTACGAGGAATCTCTAGTTTCAAAAATATATTAAGAAAGCTATTTTGCCCATGTCGGATGATGAGTTATGGTTTATGTTCATTACTTGTCAAAAGAAAGCTGACATCAAAATAAAAGTTTCTGAAACTCAAAACCACTAGAAGAGAAGATATGACCGTAGAGGCATGATGTGCTCACATTGCACGAAGTGGACATGTAACAGAATAGAAAATGAGATGGTTTGGCCAAAGTTACAAATCAAATCCAAAGATGACGAAAAGAACAAGATATGTGATAATTTATGGCTGTAGCTGCAATAGCAATAATATTCAACTCTGCAATTAGCATGTCTGTAATATGTTCAATGCCTGATATCGGGAATTGATCAATAATATTTGGAAACTATGCATTGCCATAAAACACCGTAGTATTCCTACTTATTAAGGGAGTTTCGTTAACATGAATTCATTAATGTTAATTGAGTTGCGTTTCTTTGCTTAATATTTTTCAATACTACTGAAGTCAATCAAATTATGTACAAAACCTCGGCAAAAATTTTGAACATTTCATTAACTTTAGATACATTGTACGAAGTGCTATAAATAAGCTAACTCGTGCTTGTGCATCGCCACTTTTTAGCCAATCATCTTTACATTAACCTAAATGCACGCTTTTGCGACCTGAAAGGCGTGCAGATGAAATCCCAAGAGACATAATAAATTAATTTCGTCTCAGAGAACACTTCAAGGCCAAGTGAAAAGTAACATGGCCGACCTTCGCGCTTCCACTCGAATTGGTTTTCTCATCTTATTACCTTATGTGAACAGTTTAATTCCAAATGGCGAACTTTTTCTTTTGCATTTTACCTTGAAGGAGTGAAAATTGTGGACGGATGACAGTCTGTGGTACAGTAGAAGCCCAAGGTATGTTTGATAACACAACAGTATTTTTCTTTTGTTGATTCTTGTCAAATTTTCCTCGCCTGAAGTGAAAAAAACGGCTTCCTATACAGGAAGGTGATACTCAAGTGCTATTGGGGTGTACCAGTGAAACCTCGCAATAAAAAAACGTGTTTATTCAGACCGGTAGATCGCTAATTTCACTGCTTGGGGTAAAGAGCAATATATTATTAATGTTACCACCGACATTTCTCGTTTATCTAGTTGTAAACCTGGGAAATTGTAATTGCTCAGCAGTTGTCAAGTTTAACCAAAAAGAGACGTTATCCCAACGAGCAAGTTGAAGATAGTGAAAGTTTATAAGTAACCATCTACATGAAATGCTTATGTTTTTCCGCGCAACAATGTTGCTGTCAAATGATATCAAAGCACTGAATAATACCACGATGCCTCTTTGTGCTACGCCAGCACATTTTTATGGCACTGAATGGTAGATTCCTAGTGAAAATATCAATCCGAAAAAAAGTGTTTACAACAACAGGGCCCTCGTTGATAACAGCACCTCATGTGTTGAAGAGGTTACCATGTATAAACATTGCCATTATTATTATCATTAGTATTATTATTATTATTATAAAATTAGTTATCCTTAGACCTCCCTCTAGATTTGGAAATATGGTCACTCCGTGTCATATTAGTAAACCAGACAATAGATATGTGTGAACATCTAACGTTCATGTTGAATGTTACATTTGAACATACATTTTTTACACACTTTACCCTACTTTAATCTTCCTACCTACTTATCATAGGCAGGTGCAAGCGCATTGTATGATCTGTACTAGATCAACTGTATTCATTGGTACACCCGGTTTACTGTTCTAATCTTGGAAAACGGGCAATGGTCAGCTTTCTTCCATCAAAATCTCAATATTACATCTTAACTCTTCATTCCACTCACCCATTTCCTTGTCAAGTTTCACTCGGATCATAAGAATCTCTCCCTACGATGCGGTATTCAAATAAACCTGTTGGACACCTTCAATTCGTCTCAGTGGTTACATAAAAATCCAATTCATTCTCCCTTCCGCTCCTAATAAAGAAACCGTCTCTTTTCTACTCTGTTTCCTGGTTTTGTTTGATTATTGATATTTTTGTTACTTAAAATTTTGTTTATTAATCATGCAAGTTTGCCCATTTTACTTGAGTGCTGTTTTATTTCACTAAGAAAAAAGTATTTAACAACCAAGTAAATTTCTTCTATCATGGCGCCCAGAAAAGTGCATACGATAACCTATTACACTCATGAAATTTGAAGTTGGACATCCACTTCGTAGTATATTTAGCCAACATATAGCTGTGGAGCACGTAAAAACAAAGCCAAGTTGATATGTCTCCTTGAGTCATCCGATCCCATTAGGCATACGTGAAACGGTGATAACTTCCAAACCCCAGTGGCCAACTGCAACCAGAAAATCAGTTCCCGTTAGGCCACTTTCCTCTTCAATGGTCGCCTTCAAAGTGGCATATGGGAGACCCAGTTCTTCTCTTTGCATCCCGAGACAAGAGTAGAAGAATTCACATACAAAGCCAAAAGCCAAAGCCATTGAGACTAGTCCTGAATTTATTATGATTACTGATCTCTAAATTATGTCCGTTATTCGTCCTTTAACCGAAAATTGTCAACCGCGTTCTCCCTTAGTTACATGGTAATTGGAAATTTGTATATGTTGCAAAGGCCTCTTTGAAAAGTGATGTTTCAATTCTAATGCGACTATTAGCAATTTATTCTCTCAAATTTTTGTACATATGTTAATGGTTAATTTACTTGATTACTGGTGCAAATTCTGGTGCTTGATTCGAGTTAAAAAGCATTTATTTTTCATAAAGCATAACAACTGCTTTTTATACTAAAAATAGACCTTATGATATATACAGGGGAGTTAGTGAGAAGAAGCTTCATTGGCAAAGACAGGCTTAACGGGCTTATACAAATAAGAGCGAAAATGGACAAGCCTGACGCTCAAACTGAATGAGAAAAATGATATCGAAATGAGCCTAACATCTGGTTTAAGACATTCGATTCGTTTATCTTTAACTTTAAAAGATTCATGAAGTTCGTCATACTCAACAAATGTAGATTTCTATGGTCTTGATTCATTATTTTGTCGCACACTTGGAGCTCTCTGATTCAATACCCCAAAAGTATCAATATGTTAGCAGTATTCTGAACCTTGAAATCCAGGTTTCTTAAATCACTGAGATTTTTTTGGAAAAATCTGTTTGTTCTATAATCACTACAACCTAAAGTCTCTAAGACGCTCCAGTAACAAAAAACAGACCTTGCGATCAACACCCTCCTAATTTTCGGTACGATGGCTATACGTTTCAATTCACTTCTTGACTATCCCTTAAGATTGTACATCGAATTACAAATTCTTGCCCACTATAGATGCAACATCCTAATTTTTCCAAAAATCAGATGATTGGAAATTTTGATCTAATTCGACATGCTATTTCGTGCTAAATAATTGTACTACTTCTCGTTGATCCAATAACAACTGTTAAAGGTTAATTCGACATTCTGAGATCAGGCTCCAAATTACACTCCAACCAAAATCAAAAACTCACTGGTACCAGCAATGCTTTCGTTGTCTCGGTCAAGCATGCTTGCTTTGCCCTAGTTGAGGCCTGCGTCGAAACGAATGGTAGTCATGGCAATTAGTTTTACCAATGAGACTTCGCGAAAAATTGCGCTTATTCCTGCATCAACGCAGGGTTTCATCACTAGAGGAATGCTTAAGTTGTTGATTGTAATTTGTAAACAAGTGTTGCTAGAAAATGGCTTCTTCACCATGAAAGGCAACACCATCGCATGGTCAGGAAGTATTTACTGCTAGTTATCGTTCACGCAATCATCTACAAACAGGATGCGTTTTGGTTTTTCTTTTGTCCAAACGGGAACGGTCGGGGAACCCTTGGTTCCACTTGTTCGGTATTTTGTAGATGCCTTCCTTCGTATGCATGCGAAGCATTTCGACAAAGATGTATCGAGCGATCCGGTTTTGGCGAGACTTGTCATCTAACAAGACCTTGTAAGGCAGGTCTAAGCTGTCAACCGGGATATCAACAGTGCTTTCATCACCCGCGGAGATATATGGAACCATGTGCTCTTGGATTTCCATGTGATAAGTCATTGTCCTGTCATCCAGGCATGCAGAAGTGCTTCCATCATCCACGTCATTACTTGGAGCCTTGTTCTCTTGGATACCCCTGTGAAAGCGGTTTGTCATGCCAGCCTGGACACCAGATATGCTATCATCATCCAAGGAGATATCTAGAACCCTGCTCCGCCTTTTTTGCATGTGGAGCCAAATTGAGTTGTCACCCTGGGATTCAACGATGCTTTCATCAACCAAGGATGTTGCACGAGCCTTGCTCAGTCTTTTTTAATTGCGATAAGGAACTTAGCTGTCACCCAGGCTTACAGAGATGTTACGAAGCACCTCGTGGTGAAGGGGAGCCATGTGGAGCTGGAGTCATTTGTGGAAGCAGATTATATTGCTCCGAATGTTTAAAGTCCGTCTTTACATGTCAGATAGGACAAGTGGAGCCATTCTTAGAGGAAGTAAGTTTTAATACTTCTGATCTTAAGCTTAGCATATCAATTTATTCATAGTGATTCTGTTCCTTCGTATTTTCATTTTCTTTATTTTTAAGTATGTATGTATGTATGTATGTATGTGTGTATGTATGTATGTATGTATGTATGTACGTTTGTGTGTATGTATGTATGTTTGTATGTATATATGTATGTTTGTGTGTATGTGTGTGTTTGTATGTTTGTTTTGTGTATGTATGTTTGTATATATGTATGTATAAATGCCTGTTTGTCTGTCTGTCTGTCTGTATGTATGTATGTATGTATGTATGCATGTATGTTTGTATGCATGTATGTTTGTTTGTGTGTATGTGTATGTATGTATATATGTATGTTTGTGTGTATGTGTATGTTTGTATGTTTGTTTTGTGTATGTATGTTTGTATATATGTATGTATTAATGCCTGTCTGTCTGTCTGTCTGTCTGTATGTATGTATGTGTCTATGTATGTATGTATGTATGTATGTATGTATGTATGTATGTTTGTTTGTTTCTGTCTTGTGGTTATGTGCTGTGTTTCTGGCATTTTTATGGAGAGGAAGGGGTAAGTTTCAGTCCTTATACGGTTTTTTGGCATAGGCAAGGTCTTTTATGTGCTTTAATTTGTTCCCAATTTTCACGAAAGAATATTCCTTTTAACGTAAAATTTGCATCTTTTGATATTTGAGCTCAGCCATAATCATCTTCCTGCCTGCTAATGCAAAAATTTGCTGCATAATTTCTACTAGTACTTTTACTCGCGTTGTCCTCTCGACTACGTACTAGAGAACATATAAATCCTCAAGTGGTCACGCTTTGAAGAGAAGTCATAATTGTTGACCGTAGTAGATCGCGTTAAAATAGTTCCATAGTTTTCGTGATATGCTTGAACATTACAGTAAACATGATAATTCAACTTTCCTTTTGCAGGATTACGATCGACCTTACAATAAAGTTGCCTTCCTGGTCACTCATAACTCGTTTTCTTATGGTAATAAATTTGCACCTTGGGTCAGAAATCAAGAAAAGACTATTCAAGAGCAACTTCAAGATGGTGTTCGTGGATTCATGCTTGATGTCCATGGAGGTAAGCCCTTTTTTAGGACTGAGTACTAATGATGTCAATCTGTTGAAGTTGAAGCGTCCGTGGTAATACGTCATGTATTCGACGGCAATGAATCTTTTTGTTGGCCAAATACCCTGAGATCGACAATATCAATGAAATAATGTTCTCGTCGTTCCTATTTTCATTCTTTCTACATATTTTCGTTTACTATAAAGCGTATAGTTATCAGTTAAAAAGTTTGCAAAGAGTTTCTTGTCCTGTTCTTCCTTCGTTTGATAGGTTGGGGAGACGATGAAATCCGCCTGTGCCATGAAACTTGTTTATGGGGTGGATCAGACAGTTTCATCAATGACCTGATCACCATCCGACGATTTTTAGATGATAACCCAAAAGAAGTGATCACAATTATACTAGAAGACTACATTAAAAACCCCACATTAATGACTAAAGTTTTTGATGAAGCGGATATCACCAAGCATGTGTTGCACGCGCGTTACTGGGGGCAGGAGAACTCCAGTTGGCCCACTCTACGTCAAATGAGATATCTTGGAAGGCTTGTCATTTTTAGCAGTGCTGCAGCCAAACACTTTCCTTATACAGGTAAAAGAATGTGGTACTACGTCCGCGAAAATAGATATGGAAGTAACAGCAAGGAAAACATGGTAAGTTTTGCTACTTATATAAGTTTGTTTAGGAAAATGCACTACTATACGCATCCCGGCCTGTGCTCTGTGAAGTGGACGTGGTTAGTGTTCTCTGCTCAAATGGCACCAATAAGGATCCGGGCTTCAATGTGTGCTACAAGAAGGAGGGTATATACTTAAAGAGGCCCTGGGGTAAGCCAGTTATGGGTATTAGGGGTGTCATTTTTTCTTTTCCGTAGGCAACCACTCCTACGTTTGAGCTATAAACGAAGACGCGAGCATTCTCGCAGTGCAATAATAGAGAGAATTAAGACGGACTGCGATGATCGCATTGTTCTTGACATGACTAAACCTGCGATCATATTGCAAAGAAACATTAATTTTTACAAAATAATATTTGTTGTTCATATTGCAGCTGTCCATTTTGATATGTCAAAATAGCGCAAAACTGTTTTTTTCTCTGACTTGAAAATGAAATTTGCGTACTTAAGTGCATTGGAAGACGAAACAAGCAGCATTTTGCACAACAGTTTGAAAGAATGGATCTGCATATTAAATATGCTATGCTCTTCCTGTAAAGTGGCCTCGTTTGATCCTGCAATCACAGTAAAAGCAAAGATTTCCTTTTGTGTATACGCCTTTTTTCTACTTTGCTCTGCAAAAATCAAATTCATACAAACAAAACATCGTTGTGAAACAATTCAAAACAATGAAGTGCCATTGAGTTAGCAAATAGTCACTTCTGAGAGAAACAAAATCGATCAATCCTCGAATTTTCGAAATGTTGAAAGAAGAGTGAGATCCTACTCAAACGACAGAATCAAAACTAGTCTCCGCCCATTTGTAAGTCAAATGCATCGATATAATGCCATATGTTTGCCAATGCATGCCTCCTTCCAATAACACACATGAGAAATTTTCGACTGGTATGCAAAATAATGGCACTTTTTTTCTTTGACATAGTTTTGCTAAGAATACTCCTGGTCCTGCATAACTTCGCACAGTTGTTTCATGACGGTTTATCATTGTGTTCTCCAAAGAAGCCCAATTTATGAATTCTATCTTTTTTATATAACACACATCAAAATTCCACATAGAACTTAACCAAGTAATTTTATCTTTTTTCATCACAGGAATGTGAAGACAGAAAAGAATCTAAAAGAAATCTGTATAGCAACCATTGGAGTTTGGTCTTAGTCAATTGGTTTGGTACAATTGCTAATGCACTTGATTCTTGCCTTAATGATTATAAAGAAATTCAAATCAAGTTGAAAACTTGCTGGGATGAGTTTGATGCACTGCCAAATTTCTTAGCAGTGGACTACTATAACCATGGCAACAACGGTGGTGCTTTTAAGGCAGTTAAGTGGCTGAATGAGCGCTGGAGAGAGGCAAGCAAAGTGGAAGCACAGGTAGACTCAATATAAAGTTGTCCAGGATGATCAAGAGCTTAACTAAATTTACGTCGTTGCCATGTGACAAGATTTCCTAAAGTAAACATTGTGGTATATACTTAAATTATGTATTTTGCTGTTTATTTGTTGATTCATTTACATCTGTCCATCAATCATTGCATGCATCAGTTCAACCATCCAATTATCTATGTGTATGTATGCGAACGCCCCTCCATTCATTTAACCATCCGTAAATTCAAATGCCAATTCACCTACCTATTAATATATGAAATGGTCAGTCCATTCATCCATTCAATCAGCCATCAGTACACCCATTGATGGATCAACCTACTTATTAATCTATCAAATAATCTATCAATCCCTCCAAAAATCCATCTGTACAATCATTGATGGATTCACCTACTTGTTGCTCTATCAGCCAATTCATCCATCCCTCCAATCATCCATCTGTACAATCATTGTTGGATTCACCCACCTGTTAATCTGTCAGCCAATCCATCCATCTGTCCGTCTGTTGATCCTTTCACCCACATATCCGTCCATGCTTTCATCCATCCATCCATTCAATCAACCATCAGTACACTCATTGATGGAACAACCTACCTATTAATCTATCAGCCAATCCATCCATCCATCCATCCCTCCAATCATCCATCTGTACAATCATTGATGGATTCACCTACCTGTTAATCTATCAGCCAATCCATCCATCCCTCCAATCATCCATCTGTACAATTATTGATGGATTCACCTACCT
>JANTCA010007871.1:18535-28824 GCA_024741275.1 Chironex yamaguchii
GATTCACCTACCTGTTAATCTATCAGACAATCCATCCATCCCTCCAATCATCCATCTGTACAATCATTGATGGATTCACCTACCTGTTAATCTATCAGCTAATCCATCCATCCCTCCAATCATCCATCTGTACAATTATTGATGGATTCACCTACCTGTTAATCTATCATCCATCCATTTGTCCGTCTGTTAATCCTTCCAACCCATCCATCCATCCATCCATCCAACAAACCATTTATTCAGTCGAGATATCCATTTATAATAAACCTAAATCATCTATGCTAGGTGTAATACAGCTACATATATCCTAATTCATCAACAGATTCATTCATGTGTAGTTGGATCTGGAGGTCATAATAATCACTTTTACTTATGTCCATTCATATATGACGTAACCTATGCACATCAACCAACTACATCGGTCTATTTACCAGTAGCTATAAACAGCTATGTCTTGGCATCTCATCATCATTAACAAATGAATTCATCAAAAGTAGCAACATGCTTGTCAATTCTTTCATTGTCCTCTTAGTGCTTTGTTCTGGCTCTAATTATTCATTTGTTTATCATCTACTTTATTCATGCACCCATGTGTGCATACATACATTAATACTTTCATCCACTAACCTGTTCTTGCACCAATCAATCAGTCATAAACAAATTCATCAATTCAGTAGTCCTTTGATTAATTCATCACAATGATGGAATCTGCTTATTCAATAATCCATCTTTATCCTCCCAGTTTTTTCCTACTGTCAATCCTTCACTTTTCCATTTACTCATTTACCAAACCATCTTTATATCAATCTGTTCATACGTACATGTGTTTCTTGGTGCATAAGTTCATCCTTTCAGTTATCTATCTCTCCCTACACTTTATTGCTCCATTCACATCTTTGTTCATTTACACACAAATCTATCTATCCACAAAATCATTGAATGGTTGAGCAACTGATTATTTTATCCATACAACCCAAGTTGCATTTTATTACAAATATTCACTAGCAAACTTGGTTTCATGTAGACCTACACACACACACACACATCCCACAAAAATCCAATCTTTCCTTGTTTTACCCATTTAACCTTCAACCATCTTCACAGGAAATGCTTAGTTTGCATTCCAATTAAACCATGCATCTGAGCAGTTAGCCTATCATCCATGAATCTATACAATGATCCATCTATGGTCACATCCATTTACAATGGCATGCAATTAATTCATCCTTCCATCCTCTTGCAGACCAAGAAACAATTCATCAACCAGTCTCTCAATTTAAAAATGCAGATTTTGTTAACATCCCAACCCTTTCAGTATCACAAACCTCTGTAAACCAGATCATCTCTAAAGACGTGTGCATAATGAACTTATATACATGGAATTAACTGTGTAAAAATGCTATATATATTTCTGTGTATTCTGATAAAGAGCAAAATATGTTTTGTGTCTTTGTATAAACTGGACAATAAAATGAAGCATGCTGTAAATAGAATTTATGTTTTTAATGTAACAGAATCCAATGTGTAATAGATGATGACAACAGATTAACAAAACTTTCAATATATTTGACTTCATTAGGCTGCTAATGCACTGACTGTTTGTCAAGAAGTAGAAAGAGCATACAAGGAAACATTTTTAATTTTGATCTGGGCTTTCGAAGAAATGTTTCAAGTGCATGAAACATTTTAGACTAATATCACTGTAACCTTTAACAAATCAACCAGTCAAAATTGTCTAAGTTATATATAACACAAAATTGATGAAGGGAACATTTTGCATTTACGGACTGTATGAGTTTGTATCAATTTCCTTTGCATGTGTAATTGTATCCTATTCCTAGACATCAGACCCAAACCTGCAACAGCCTTAACCAAACAAAAGTAAGTTTACTCATGAAAATCAAGCAAGGATTTAACTGCAGAAACAATGTTAGATGTAAACACAAACATACACAGCTGTATCATAATACTTTAATCAAATATATAGGGTCATACAATTATTGATCTGTTTTACATACAATAAAGGCAGTCTGGCATGCATGTCACTGCCCAATCATGTGATATTTTATCATTCACACTGTACATGGATGTCAAGAAGCATGTTGGTTACGGCTAACCAAGTAATTTCCACCAAACTAAACAATTAACTTTGTATTAAAGCATTTTCACCTATCTAAAATAACATTTAAAATACATCTTATTTATAAGTGAAAGTTTCCACCAGACCTTTTAAGCTGAAGATGGGAGCAAACTTCCTCAGTTTTTGGGGACAACAACACTTGTAGAGTACAAACTAATAGTTTATCACAATGTTTATCATTTGTGACTGTTTATTACAGCACAACATGCACAATACCGATAATTCACAAAAAAAATCACAATGCGTTCGTTCCAAAAACGAGATGGATTTTAACGAGCACTGGCCTCCTGTTCCAATTTTAAATGCTTCTTGTATTTGTATCCACAACGTAAACTTATACATGGCAAACCTGGACACTCAGTGGTATGTTTGAGCTAAACAAGAAATTCCAACTGGTCCATAGTTTCATTTGTAACCATTGCAGTTGTATGTTTTGGTAGCAAAAATTCAACATTGGCATTGTGTGTTGATTTAAAACATGCCAAAAATCTATATTAGAACATTTACTGCTTGACATTTCTTCACTGTGAAGTGAAAACAAGTGGCTGAATTGTTCTCTCCCTCAAAGAGTCAAGAAAGCTACATAACATATACTTTACTATCAGAAACCCTCACATTAAGTACAGGAGCAAAAGCTTTCAGATGTAGATAAATGATAATAATGAAAGCCTGGAAAATATAAACTTGTCTGCACTAGAATATTCTTAGGGCTGGAAAAAGAGGGGTGGTTTACAAATTTCCTGATTAACAATAATAGAAGCAGGTGGAATTGTTTGAAAAGAATAAATGGCATGGGTGAAATGTTTTCTTGAAACTTCCAAACTCAAAATGTTCCACTTTTCCTACCATAGTATTGTCAGCTTTCAGCATTTAGTAACACTATCAAAAAATACATAATTAAAATAACATATTTATTTGCATTAAGCACATGTTACCTGTCACATTGGATTATGCTAAAATACATTAAATTCTCAACACCACACCACACCACATACTCTTTCTTAGTAGGTCTTAAGGATATTGTTGCACATGGTCAGTGTATCTGGAAAGTAAAGGCTATTGAAAAGTCATTCTTGGTAATCAGTCTAAAAGCATTCATTCTTGGTAATAATGGAAAAATTAACAGCAGCAAATTAGAAACTATAGATGACAGATTTTTACTAAAATATGTCCATACCAGCAATAAAAAGCTCTCCACACAATAATTTCTGCTCTGTAACCAGCTTATCATGTTTAGCAGGTTCATTGCAGAAGAAACCATGTTGTACACAATTGAAATTTGCAAAGCAATAACTCAATAATCCACAAACAAGGACATCGAAAAGTAAACTGGGCTGTACTCAGTCTCATATCGTCCACTAATCATCTTGATGCTCTATGGAACTAATGCTGCATTGGTACCAAAAATGCAAGTTTCCCACTTGCTAATGGGGGTCCTCTACTGATAAACATAACATCTGTCGAAATGAATACAGAGGGTGAACTTTGTTGGGACCAACTTCCCACAAAATTAAAACTGAACACATCTGAAAGATAATATGAATGGGACTGAAAGGAGTCTTTTATAAAAGGACAACACAAAGTACGGAAATTCAACCTGGGCAAGTAATGAGCTTACACCATTTGCTTTAGTGGCTCAATAGTTCACTTTGTGGGATGAAATTGTCTGCGCCTGAGTCTCAAGTCAAGTCAATCATTGGTCTAAATCATATGTGCATCATGATACACACACATATATATATACATATATACACATACACAATTCAGAAATAATTCAGAAAACCGAGTTTTCTGAAGAACAATTATTCGAAACCATAAAAAGTGTTTATTTCTTGTAATTTATATATATTTAATAAACATCAATGATTCAGCTCTTGACATATATATATAGAGAGAGATAGATATAGATATAGATATATAGATATATAGATAGATATATATATATATAGATATATATATATATATATCAAACAAATTTACAACTACCATTTTCTATAAAATTACATGATCACAACTTCATTCCTTAAACACCTTAACAAACACCATCTACTTAATGTGCCTTATACAGCATACGCTGTAATATTCTTTAACATATCATTCTATCTTTTGTCCTGAAGCTGTCTTGCAAGTAGGGTGGGTTGATTCCTGGGAATAGCAGCTGGTCCATAAGCAATGGCCTCATAAGGGCCACTATCATCTTCCTCACCAGTAAGCACTATATTTCTAAGATCAGGCATCTCATGAAAAGGGAGATATTCCTCGCCAAATGGTAGCCCTTGGGCTTTGCGTGCATCAGTAGTTTCAAAAAATGTTTGATGATCCTCCCAATGTCGATTACATGCAGCACACAAAAAGTTTGACTCAAAACTGAAACAACTGCATCCTCGAAAAGTACATTGCCTTCTACCAGACGCTTTGTGTTGCTCATGGGTATGTTTACAACGGCATTTTGCCCTCCACTTACTTCCATCAAAACCTGGTCGTTTTGGAAGCCACCACTCCCCAATGTCCTCAGGCCTCGCAGGAATAAATGCAAAGGTTATGCATGTGCATAAGTTCATTGCACAACCACGGTCGCTGAATTTTGTAGCTTTGGTGTGGTGGGAGAGCAGATGGCCACAAAAGCACTTGGAGTTGCTTCCTACTCGAATACAGTCATAATCGTATTCCGGGCATCTCCAGCCAACATAATTCCCGGAATTGATGGCATCTAAGGCTGCCTCTCGCTCCGGATCAAATAACCTTTTTAATCTTGGAGCAAATTCATTTCGATGCATTGCACGAGCAACACTCAGAAGTTCCGCTCGCTGGGCAGGTATAACGGGCTTAATAGTGTAGTGTTTGTTAAGTGAGCTACTTGTCGGCTGTGCAACTGCCCTACCCCCCTTTACTGTCATAGGACCAGCAGCTTGTTGAGCTACCCCACCCCAGGGATGGGAACTAAACTTCGCAACGCTCTTAACTTCGCCTTTTCTTTTCCGTTGGGGATCCACTGACTGACTGCTTCTTTTGATATTGTCTGATACATTTGGCGATACAACACGCCGACCGAGAGAGTACCTTGAATAATGATTTACTGTACTTCTTCCCGAGACTGTCATTAGAGGCGATGTAAAGGTTGTTTTTGAACTGCGTGAGGCTGTACTTGTCAATGGAGCAGGGTTGAGGTAACGGTGTGATATTGATGGTGGATTTATTGTCTTTTTACTGGTGTTCCCTCTCCCCTCCATATGCAGATCCGAGTTAAAATGAGATGACATAATGCAAGCAATCTACTTAGATTCTGCGTCCTTTTTAAAGTGTTTGAGTGTTGATTTGGTCGTCCAAATATTGATACTTAGTGAATGGTCTTTGCATCCATTTCTCATCTCAACAATATGGCAAATAAACCTAGTCGTAACTCTTGCCAAGCGAAATGTTCGCTAATTCTGTTTTCCGTTATCATATAGTTTGGATGTTACCAAGTTTTGTTTATGAATAAGACCGCCATATTTGCATTTTAAATTCCCTGGCAACATGGCAGCTATCGAATATGGCGACAATTCAACTGACTGACAATCTGTCATTTGCGAAGGCCACGATCAGCCTTTTATTCTTCACAGTGTATCAAACAATAAAACCGACAGCAAGTGTTTTAAATACCGAGAATTTACTTGAAAGATTTTTACAGCCTAGGACAGGGTAGATCATGACCCAGGCCTTTTCGTTCGACGCGGGCGATCGCCCTCGCCGAATGATTTACGAGGGCTCTTGACCGCCCTCGCAAAAACGTGTTTCGCCCCCATTTTGTTTCTTTAGTTTCTAATATGATTTATAGCCATCCATTTTAGACAAAGACAGAAGCGATAATGATAATGGCCTGTCACCAAAAAAGGCTTGTGCCAAACTTTTTTGACACTCTTTTTGCCAAAGTGGACAGTTCATCGATCGTTTAGTCAGTATCATCGCAAGGCTCATTAATCGCTTGGTCTACCATTGCTGAGTCTGTATCATCGTGTTTATTTGAAGAATCGAATTTCCGCATCCTGGACCCAAATATTATGGAAGTGTGGTCAGGCCAATACAGTAATACCTTGGAGGCTGCCTGCGATAAAAATTGTTTGAGGGGCGATCGCCCTCGTAAGCTTATCAACGTGGGCGATTTACCGCCCTGGAAACAATTTCTACACGAATAGGCCTGTGACCACCTCCGCTTTCATAGCATTTATCTTTGTTATTACAAAAACAAAAACTTTGACATGACAGAATACGGTACGTAAACAGTAATTAATTTCTTTCTCTCTCTCTCTCTCTCTCTCAAGGCACGTTTTAAAATTTTAAAAGTCATGCTGTTTTTGTCTCTATTCATATGTGCAACCTGTTTATTGCATATGCTGTCTCAATTCCTGCCTGCCTGACGAAGACATAAGGGAATGCGGTCCCAGTGTTTGGGAAACTTTGTCAACGACATTTGCAACAAAAGTATTCTCATCAACAGTTAGAGCCCTGAACACAAAATACACTTTCTTCCACATAATTCCTGAAACTGTTGGTACCCCAAAGGACTATGGGTCGACTTCTAGCTTGCGGATTTTTAGTATTTTTGTTCTCCTCAGTTAAAAGCTTTTTTCTTTCTCTTCTGCTTCTCTATCTGGACGTTTCCTTTGTCCACCTTAGTATTTTGAAATACCTCACATCTCAAGAGTTGTACCAGACGTCATTCATTTCTTCTAAACTATAAGTTTGTCTGTACCTCTGAGTAAAGTTTACCAGAAAGGTAGACCATGCCTCGGATTCAAGACTTTATATCTTTCACGTTTTCATTGCTAATCTTGGTCTGAATAAAACGTATTTTGGATTTACTTCACTACAAATATTCAAGTATTTACTTCACTACAAATATTCAAGTATTTACTTCACTACAAATATTCAAGTATACTTTCTTAGTCAGACGAGGTCCTTACCAAACAGCCGATAGCTCGCACTTTTTCAGACCAAAAAAGTCCAAAAATCGGTTGCATGACTAACATTGTTAATAAAAATGCGCAGATGAATCGCTTTCCTCTGCAGGGAGCTTCTACTGGATATTTACAGGGGAATTCTTTGTTATAGCTGATAATAAAAGGACCTTGAAGGCACAGTTGAAAAGTGCAAGTCTGGCACTTTTTCTTCTTGTATTGCGCTTTTTAAGAGCAGACACTTCAGGGTCTAGGTGCAAATGCCATAAAAAGTGTTAGCATGCCAGTGATGTATAACAGAAAATACACTTGGATAACAAGGAATTCGATAGCAATTCACGAATATCCTCGACCAAATCGACCCAAAAATAAGAACGAATCTCTTTCCAATCCAAAAATTGAATTGTTCGATTAGAATTGTGTTCGTGGAGACATCGACACACCGACACCGATCAAATGGTGATCGTTTCGTCTTTTAGAATGACTACCATCTCAAAATGCAGCTCTGCACTTACCTCCTCTCCTCCTTTTGCCTAATCTGAAGTGTCTTCTCAATGCAGCAGCTGACAAACAGATTGACAGACAGAATTCCACGAAACCGTGGTCCCAATCATAACTTCTGTTTCTTACACGAGGTCACCCTGTCTACTTCTATATGGAATTAGTTTAAACTGTGATAGAAGGATACCTTAATAGGTACAAAAACATCCCGCTTGTAAGCGTATATGCTAATAGAGAGACACACAGTGACACGAGTGAATGAGTGAGTGAGTTCTCCTCTTATCATAATAACCTGTTTAGTGCAGTAGGAAAAGCATTTGTTGTCAGACCGGAGTTCAATCCTCCGGTAAGTTACAATCATTACTTTACATCTTGTAAGAGATATAGTGGTTACTTGCACGATCACAATTCGAAATTATGTTCAAAAAATACTACTAACACAATTACATCACATCACGCGTGTAGAAATATTTAAATCTACAGCATTTACATATATAAAACAGAGAAATTTACAATGACTACTATTGTTTACTAATATTAGCAATGAAATCTCAAGTAGAAATGTACACAGACGTAATCGATACTCACAACTTCAACGTCTGCTTTATCTATCAAACACTTTCCCACTTTCATTTCATGGATGGACTTATCCAAATCCTATCTACATGATAATGTCATATCACAAGAATACAGAGAAAGGAAAAGCTGATTTAATATTATATGTTCCTTCGGTATCAAGACAAAAGTTGAAGAGGCAGCTTACAGTGCCCCACCTCGCCTTCTTTGCAATCTGAACTCGTCTTTGATGGACAAAAACTAGTTTAAATTGTTCAACATGGCAATTTTAATCACCTTATCTAATTAGGTACTCTCCAATAAAATGCATGGTTTGTTTGATGATTATATTCACATCTATGATAAGCATCATGACCATTCGATGCTTCCTTTATTGGCTTGGACCTATGACGTACGTCTGTATCCCTCGTCGTGGAATCTGGACACGAATTATTCCTGTAGATGGCTCGGCAATTGAAAAGGCAACATCTTTGTCACTTCTGTTTAACACCACAAGTACCACGTGACCATCAGGACGGAGAAATGCAGCATACTCCAGCACCGTTTCGGCAGATGCCTTTGAACTGATATAAACCGAGTCCGGAAGAACAAATTTACTAAAATGGCCCATGTGAAAAAACGTCGGCTGATGGGAGAGGAAAAGAGACGCGCATCGATAAAACACAGAACCATCAAAATGTCTACAAAATTTAACGGTGCAAACTAATATTTACAGGGTTTGACCAGCAAAATTCGTGTAAATCGCCTTAACAAGGTTGCGGCAAGGTTGCCATCTACATATACTTTACTTCCTGACGTTTTCATACTCGGAAGAGTGTCAGACGAAAAAGCTTGTAAGTATGTTTTTAGCGCAATGTCGCAAATTTTCAAGGTGATTTTTAAATTTTGTACCAGAAAAAGATTGTTCAAAATTCCTATGTACCGCACAATTCTATTGATTATTTCCTCCTCCCCATTCCACTAGCTAAAAAGGCACAAGAACCCCTACAGAAAAAAAATTAGTGTGTCATTCTTAGACACCCTAATTAGTATTCGAATATGGAGCACAAAGTGGTCAGAAATCTTGAAACCATTCCCAATGTCTAAAGTAGTAAGGAAGGCAATAGGTTTGCAGTCGAGACCTTCTGGTTCAGACCCCCGTCGTCAATGGAGCTTCAGTCCATGCTAGCGAACACGAACAATGGCAAATGAATTTTCGATTAGGCTGTACACTACTCACTTGACACCGAGAAACTTGTCGGGATTCACAGAAATGACACGGCAAATTTCTAATTAATGTCACTATTACCCCTACTGGAATGTATAAAAGTTTATGTACTTATACTATATAACATTATTGTGCAAATTGAAAGTGAAAGAGGAGATCAATTCAAATAGTTCTCTGCTTTGACTTTCAACATGTAAGCAAATCGACCTGATTCCCTAGAGGGCTTTGGAAATGTTATCACTATATTTACTATCCATGAAAAATTCGTCTCAATGACTAATAAAATTTTACATTTTTTTCTAAATTACAGAGTGAATCACGTCTGGATAATTCAAACCCATGGCAATAAAATTAGTGAAGTTATATGACAGATACAAATGGCATCGTAGAGGTAAGTTTTATCATTAAGACAAAAATACTTTCAACATTTTACATAGTACATATGATCATATTAAGTTAGTTGGTTTGGGCTGATTCCCCTTTCTAGCAATACTGTATCTTCCTCAAATATATCGTTTAAATTCCTCCAGAAATCTCGCAACTTCATAATATTAACCACTGGCACGGACTGGGTTCACTTGGATACTTGCATAGCGTAAAATGAACACGACCAGATTGCAGACATCATGATCTAGCACAAAGCTGGATGGTTTATTGTGACATAGTGTAGTCTGGTATAATGTGGTATATTGTAGCACAGTATGGCATAGTGTGGTAAATTGTGGCAAAGTGTGGTACGGTGTGCTATTATAAGTTCATTATAGTGCTCTTTAGCTTGTCCTAGTGCCGTATGGCACAGTGTTGTATATAGTAGTGTAGTATATAGTAGTGTAGTGTAGTGTAGTGTAGGGTAGCATAGTATAGTATAGTATAGTATAGTATAGTATAGTATAGTATAGTATAGTATAGTATAGTATAGTATAGTATA
>JANTCA010007882.1:0-28806 GCA_024741275.1 Chironex yamaguchii
ATAAAGCAGATGTGAACACAGAGGTTTTGTACCTATTACTGGTATCAAAACAGCGACGTTAGGACAAATTGTTTCACTTTATCTTCTAAACTCAAATTTAGTCTCTACAAAAGAGTATTCAGTAGTTTTGATACAGCTGGGGACTAAAATATAGAACATATAGTTTCTTCCCCGATGTAATCTCTATTTTTAAAATGAGTAAAACCAGCAATGAAGAAATGTAAGTTTCAGGAATATTATTCTCTGCATTCGCTTTCCATTTTGTTTGCAATGGACAGACATTACGAAAAACAGCATTTATACTATTTTTACGATCCATAAGTTTAATATGAGTTGGCAATATGTATTAATGAATTAATGAAATTACGATGCTGGCTTCTCATGAAGTAATTAAACTTGGCTGTGCAGGTGTCCTGATTTCGTAAGTAGAACAAGATAATAGGAAATGATCCTTTGATCAGAACTTCGTCACGTAAACCTTTAGCAACCTGCGTCAATACTTAAAAATTTGGTTATAATTCTTGCTTCAAGCATTTAAAATTGTTTACTCCCTTGACAACAGAAGTAATGTAGTGTGTTATCTACTGTTAAAACCAAAAGGAATGACTTGAACACAAATAGCAACAGTTAAATATGTAATCAGAGACGAAGGTAAGGATGTATTTGGTTTCCACCTCTATGTGTGCAAACCTAGCTTTATATCCAAAAAGAGTGTGCAACCCAATTTGCACCAATCATCAAAAAAATTTAAATGCTGTGGAAAATAGTCAACATACTTTTAAATTTTTGGAAGCTAAAGCTGACTATTGTTTTAGATAATGACAATATTAAGTCATGAACTGGACGAGTTTATCTACAGAGTGACTCGTAACCGGTTGATATACAGTACCTAGAATTAAAATCTCATTAAATACATATATTAAACTACAAAATTGATTTTGAACTTTGTTCGTTTGTCAACCGTTAAAATATGAAATAGTTATTTAATGAACGTGGCCTAAAACGTAAGATAAAAATTGCTACAAAACATTTTAAGCTAGCCTGTTTTTAGTTTCGGCAATGAAGGAGTGTCAAGTCTCTGCGTTTCAAGGGATGAAGAATTATATAGTGTTTTTAAAAGTCGAAATTGAATTGCACATTTCAGGTAAGCATCTGAGGACAGAATGCACTCTAATGAAATCATCTATGGTAGCATCAGAGACAGAATGCATTCTAATACAATCATCTTTTACTGTGGTAGCATCAGAGTACAGAATGCATTCTAATGCAATCATCTTTTGCTGTGGTAGCATCAGAGTACAGAATGCATTCTAATGCAATCATTTTTTGCTTTGGTAAAAGGAAATTTGGTCTTTATTTAAGGAATTTTACTTGAGCTTGTTTGTTTCGCAAAGTAAATCTTGGAAGTGCAACAATGAATATTCTACATATCTGCAAAAAATTCATCATGACAGTGTTTTTTGAATAAGGCTGAGCCAGTTTGTCTCATTCTTTTGTAGAGGGATGTTGTCACAAACACTCATCTCAAATGACATCTATTACCGTCTATTGAAAGTGTTCTGTTAGTCAATTCGAACATTACCAGCTCAGATTTGGGGATCTATCAAAAAGCACTGATGTCATCCCTTCGTGACATAAGGAATTCTTGGTAGTGTAAATACCACTGGTCTTAAAGCGATGTGCAACAGGGAGAGGCCACCTATGGAAGATCCTAATAGATGTCATGTAAATAAGAGTTCTCGGGGGTGCGTTTATTTGTACATATACGATGCTCTGTCTAAATTTAGAGTTATCATAAACAATTGTACATGTTTGGCTACTTCTCATAATCTCCCAAGAAGAGGCAGGATTGGAAAAGAGACCAAGTTAGGCTAAAAAAAACATTTTATAAGGTTTGCAAAATCGGTGGTTCAAAAGTCTAAGTAAACAGACACTTAAAGAAGGAAAGAGTGGACCATGTGACCATGAGGACCAAAAAGGAGGTGGAAAAATGAAACTGAGGGGATGGGAGCTAGAAGAGGAATGTATGCATCACAAGATTGTCAGTCACTCAAAATACCGTGGATACCATCTGCCAACAGTGACATGACAAGCTGGAAATAAACTAAATGAATAAATATATCTCTCATTTGTCTAACTGGCATTTACCTGAAGCTTAAGTCTTACATTTGTATATGTATATACTTCCATTTGTATATGTATATACTTCTATTTGATAAAGTTACGCTGGCCGAAAGCGTTCAGATCAAATAGTAGAAAAGAAGAAAGGAAATTAAGAAAAGAGACGGAAATCAAATCTTTTCGTTAATAAAGAGTTTATGGTCTCAATGTTAAAAGAAAGATTGTATTACTAAAAGAGCCAGAGCAATGATTATCCGTTGAAAAAGATAGGAACTTGGTTGTGGAGTGTATATTAGCATAAACAACTTGAAATCTGCTTTTGTTGCACCGAATTAAATCTTTTGCCAGGTATGTTTTTGATGGAAAAATTTATTCGGGACATTTCAAAGCATAACCTAAATTTAACAAAGTAAGATAATGACTTAAACAAGCACCTTAACATATGTAAAACGAATATTTAGATAATTTTGACAGCGGCGTTCCACTTGAGAAAACCAATTGATAATAACATGCAGGGTTTAAAACTCAACCGTCGACGGGTTTTTCAATCATCTTTATATCAGAAATGTAGGTTCTATTAATTACATACTCCTGGAAGGGTTCTTTAATATTTCAAGTGAAATAGTTCCTTTCGCTTTCTTAGGTCAACAGTAACGTTTGAAAGACTCATTTTCTAAGGGTTATTAGCATGAACTTTACTGAGATGAGCTCATTAAATATACATAGCAACAAAAGTGAGCAGAAAACTACAGCGATTTTATTCATTCTTCCTGAATTAAGCGTCAAAAGGTTTGAATTTAATAGTAGTCAATTTAACTTAACATTTCTTAGCGTCTCTCTTGCAAACGGCCTTTTATAGTTGATCTAATTCATCAGAGGGTTTTGTAAATTGCTTTACAATGAATTTCTTTAATTTACACTTGAAAAGTAGTAGACACTAATAAATAATTTAGCTACGGACAATTGAATACTTTTATACATTCCTAGTAAATTTAAAGTGAAAAGTTATTGAAATTCAAGCATTTTACTTAATTTCTTAAACTTTTTGGCCTTAAGGTTAATATGTTTAAGCTGCAAATAAAATAAAGTAATCAAGATTAAGAAATAGATGTTTAATGGTAACGTTAAGTGTCCAGTAAACTCACCGTGTCGATATGCTATTTTAAAAATTTTTGTTTAACATTAAACCATAAGGCTGCTCTCATAAAAACGTACTTCTAATGATTACGTTTTTACGTATATGCATACTTCTTTTGCAATATTTATCCTACAATTTCTAAGGAACGTTTACAGCGAGCTAGAAGTACAAAAATAATGTTACTTATAAACTGCAATCAAAATTACAACGTCTAAAGGAAGAGCATGACTCCAGCGCAAAAATATTTATAGTCTAATGATGGCGAAAAGCTATAGTTTTTACACAAGTAGAATTACTTTATAGACAAGTAGAATTACTTTAGTTATAAGTATAATTACCTTTGTAAGCTGCAAACTTCTAGACTTCCTTCTTTACAGGACGGTTACAAGGTTTGGCGTCAGCATCTCAATGTCATTCAACTTTGTTATCGTGACTACGTTTCTACTGTAAATTGACAGAATAAGCACTCTAACATCACAGTTTGAGTTGTTTTTATTACAACAATGGCTGTGAGATGGGCTTGAATCAGTAAGACCAATTACCTTGGTCAAGAAGCTAGAGTTCTTATCTCTATGTTCAACAAGATTGTGGAGTGGAGTTAATTAAAACTGCGGCTCTTTAACACAGATAGCCTTATACTACCTGTCGCGCTGAAGGATATCTGTGTAAAATACTCTAACACCTTGATTAGATAACATATCGTAAGGAGAGTTCAAAGACATTTAACACGCTCACAATAATTAAACTAAACATTTGTTTAAGCATAGCTCATGAGGCAATTATCAATACATTCGGTTTACAAAACATGTAAAAAACCATTTGCACTTTACCTTTTGCTGATAAAGAGTTTGTTAGTTGAATTTAATTTACAAGTACATGAGCAGCCACAGAATATTACCAAAATATAGATAGATGAAAACGATGTTGATGTCTGACTTTGGGATATTTTGCATTTGTTTACAACCTCACTTTTCAATCACTTTCTGTAACCTGAAGAAAAGTGATTGGGAGGCTGGATTTTAATTCCTTGAAAATGTAGTTGGTCTTACTACTTTCCGTATTTGGAACAACTATCACAATAAAGTACTAAAACCAATGTGTTGTTTAAGATTGCAAAATAAATTTCGAGAAGATTTTTATTCACCCCTGTCAATTTTTCTTAGCTGTCACTGATTCAAGAACGTTTTTACGGACTTCAAAAATTTGCTGAATTTGAAAACAAAAAGACGAAACGATTTTTTTAAACTTTTCATTCATAATTTAGAAAGCTGAAAAGCAAGATCTTTTCAATGTGTTCAGGAATTCTTTTAAAATATAATCTCCTTTTTTAGGCACTGCACCTGTGCCTTGGGAGAAGGACAGGAATCCAGATGTACGCCCGTTGCACTTTTCACGGAGGACTTGGACGAGTTGGGGATAGTTGTACACGTCTTTCAGAGCATTTCAGCTTCTTGATGGCACATACAAACCAAATGTACTTGAGAAACAGTTACGCCAAACTTGAAATGCATTGTTTACACATACATTCTTGTGTTTTAGGCACAAATATTGCATATTTGCCCTTTATTGCACTAATATAGCGTTTTACAGTATTATTTGACTATAAGACAGCTTTGTATTTACTAGTAAAATTATTCGTTTGTGTTTAGCAAATATCGAAAGTTGAGATTATCATCCTGCTTGTGCTACAGAGGGAACAAAGAAAAAAGACGCAGTATCATCCATTATCGTTATCGTAAAGAGGCAAACTGATCATATTTTTCTGCCCTCTTTTGTGCTTTTTTACATAGAAAATTTAATAAGTAGTACCATGTAGTTGCCAATCACAACCAACACATCACAAATCGTCCCCTAATTTTATTTCTTTTTTGTTTTACAATTACAAGTAATATATTGATCGACCAAGACAATGACGTAAGGAATTACGTTGCCATTTCTTCCTCTCCGTCTGTTGACAACACTTGAATTTCACCTTTAGTCACCATTTTATATATAATCCTTTTTTGTCCCTTTACATATACGGCCTTATTAATCGTTTGTTAATTTCCTTTCCATCATTAATCCATCTGTTCTTCTTTTATATTGTTATGCTATGCATTGTTGGAACATTCTATTTATATTCAGTGGCGTAGCGTGCAAATTTTCTCTGGGTATTCACTCTCTGAAGAATATTACGAGGGTGATCTAAACACTTGGCCTGTTTGTAAGGAAATGAAGATCGCCATTGCATATGAACAGTGGTTACTTTTCTCTCCCATACTTTGTTGAAACACAGGGGAAAAATATTTCGTCAAGGGAAAGAGTCAAACCCATAACCTTCTGCATGGAAGGGACACTCTTTGACTCTACGACAACATTGATCATTGACGGTGAATTTAAGATGTTATCATTTTGTGATTGCATCGCTACACGATAATATCTCCATATGTATATGGAACAGGAAAATGGCCATGTTATAGTCTTCTGCATGAACATATAATGTAGAAATAATTCTTCATACCAATATTTTACTCGATCATTCAGGGATTTCCAAATTTTACAGTGTGAGGAGCATTCAATTTTGTTAATTACGCGATCACCATAAAACTGCATTTTATTGCTTAACTGGGCAGCTACCATCACAACTGCAGCAAAATTTATATGTGCCTCAAAAACATTGTCATAGAGTGGACAAAATTTAACGTGGATTGTTGTAGGTCATTGCGGATCATTCCTCATTTTAGTATGTACGTAAGAGTGTCCCTTCTTCTTATTCTCAGCCTGTGACTCAGTAGACAACTATAAGGCTGGAAATTGAAACTTTTCAGCTTATTTTCCTATTGTTTAGCTCACAGGTCTAGCTACTCATTAAAAAAAATTCTGCACTCTGATTGGTTAAATCGACCTGGAAGGGATTCACCACTTACTTTGAGACCTTGATATGTACCAACAGAAAACAGCAATGGTTTTCTTCTTCGTAGAGTTTCTCTCATATTTGAAGGAAGAATAATCAGGAAATAGTTGGCAAACAAAAATGTTGATGCAAAATGTTGCAAAATTCAGAATGAATTGCAACGGGTTTGCCAAAATTTCAACATCAAAATTAAAATCAAACGTTTACTAGAGACAAATAACAGTTATTGAAAAATATGATTTCACTAATATCTCAGGGTATTCACCGAATACCTTGCATACCTGGATTTATATTTCAGTAGCTCCTGCGTAAGAACTTCTCCAGGAGTAATTTTTCTCTTTCAATTCATATGAATATTGTTAGCTTAAGCATAAATAATCTGTTTTCGCGATATATGTTTACCAATAACAACATGGTCATACGACAATAGTGAATGTAGAAGATAGTAATTAGCCCAACTTGTTTTCAGTTACCTTTTTGTATTAGCAGTGATAAGGTAACCTTCAATGCATAACTCATCAAAATATGGCTCGTCATATTTGCAGTTGAAGAAGAACAATGTAACCTCTATTATATATCGCTTATCAACGCTACACTGTAGCACATCATATCAACAGTTAAAGAGGAATAAGGTAGTCTTTAAAGTATAACTTATCAAATCTAAATAGTGGCTCATCGTATTTGCAGTTGAAGAGGAACAATGTCACTTCCAATGTATAACTTATGAAGGCTAGTAGGGCCTACCTCTTTTAACACATAGCAAAATTTTGCATTGTTGCAAATAGGATCATCGTCATAATTATCCTCACTTGTTATTTACGTTTCTGGTAAGCCAAGAACAAGGGTCATACTTCAGAATTATATTAGATGAGGATACCAGCAATCAGAACTAATAAATAGCTTGCCTTTAATGATGCTTAGTTTTAAAAGAATGTGAATACGAATTTTAGCATCAATACCAGGACTAGAATAAGCGAGGTATTGAAATCTCCGACAATAGTTTAACAGCAACTTTTAGGTAGAAATCCTCGAATTGGCTGCTGATAAAGCATCTAAGCAGTTCAGTAGCCAAAATATTTTGAAAACGCAAGCTGGAAAATAGAAAGCGGTTCACGATTGTGAACCTGAGCTAAACAACAGATTATCCGAAAAGCATGTGGCAGAAAGAGTGGATTAAGAAGCCACTCACTTTGATATCAATACGGCAAGAAATGAACTTTGAACTGCATTCCAAAAAAATTCCGTTTGATCTGAAGAAGCTTAAAATTAGTTTTAGCGATAAAGTAAAAATTTATCATCGAAAACAATGGCAATAATTGCAATTTTAAGATTGTCAAAATTGAAGTTTACGATAAACTTTCGAATATGGCATAGAAAGCTAGACGCAAATGTGTTTGAAAAAGATGGGACTGCATTATTCAAAGCATCTATGGTAATTGTTATCACAGCATTCCCAAGCCTCACGGTTTGAGCGTGAGCCTCACAGTTTCACTGTAAATTTCACGGTTTCTCTGTAACTAACGATTTTCTCTCGGCAACATAAGCAAGGTAGCCAAAATCTAAAGAAAAATTGGTGATCCTGACGATTGTAAAAAAGTCGCTCTTTCTTTTGTATTGAATCGTATCGCGAAGCAGAGTCTTGGGACGACAGAATCAGAACAAGCATGTACTATAAGTTAAGAAAGTATTCAATTTAACTTAGCACAAACGTGCATAGCTGTGAAGCCATTTTGAATGGATCGCGCACTTTCAAAATTCAAATCACCTGTAAACGATTTAAGATGGCAATACGGCGTCCTAATATAAGCGAAAGTACTACAAAACGTAATTTAACAATTATTGAAGAGAACATACCTAATTATAGATGTACACATATCAAAAACTTTATGCATTGTTGTTGTTATTGCTTCAGCTAGTATTTACTTCGATAAGCACTTTATGTATAAGAAAAACAACACTTACTAATGTTATCTTAGAAACGAGTCTTTCTTAAAGCACTTCCAGGTTTTTCGGCTGATTTCAAAGTTTCTTTAACTTCCGAAAAACAATATCAAAATTTGGTAAAAATATCCTAGAAAGTCTCTTATCATGTTTGTCCTATGTAAGAGCGTCCTTTTAGTTCAAATGCAAATCCGCTATCGTATCAGTTCTCAGAGTGCAAGGACACACCTTTCAGTACGTCAAAAATGATGTCTGAAATAGAAATAAAGTTATCATTGTGACCACGGTAGTGTCGAATTCGGCTAATTCTACTCATTCTCGACTACAAATCTGATACTTCCTACTAGCTTATCGGGAAAGGTCGAGAAAATATGACATTCAACCTCGATCGTCCCTTCAATCCATTGGATATCTGTCTAGTTCTCTACGGAACAAGCATAAAAAGCAATAAATGGATATCCTGTAGGCACAAAACACATACCGCTTGTAAGCGTAAACGCCAACCAACAGACACCCAATTAAATGAGTAGACGAGTTGAGATGAGTGACTAGTAGCCATTGAACTGATAAGCCGAGTAAGAAAGTCGTCAGTTTTTAGTCGTGAGACCCGGGTTTGATACTCCGGTGGTCATAAACATAGCTTTACCTCTGTTTCGCATTGTATCTGAGTTGAGCGACGAACAAAATGAGATAAAAACAGATGACAAAGAGTCTTCTTTGGGAATGAGGTCGGAAGGAATTGCCTCAAAAAAGCCTGACCGCCCGACAGGAATAAACTTTCAAATAAATAAAACGGACAATAATTAGTATTCTTTTGACTCTTTGGCGTCTTTATAAGAGTGCCAATCGAATGTTCCTATCAGGAATAAACGGGATTTTGCCAGGTATTTAAAATTGATTCAAATAACAGCAAAACAATAATTGAATATCTTTCCAAGGAGATCATCATTAAATACTAAAGATAGATTCAACTAAGGTATAAAGTGGCTTTCTACAAGCACGGCACAGAGAACTTTATATTTGTTTATGGTGTAAGGGGAGGGAAAACTGTCGGGGACAATGTCGCCTTCATGACATATAGGTCTTGTCCACATTTCGTGCCTTCTGATTATTGCACAGGGAAAGCTTAAAGATTAACGTCTGGCTGGAAATAAATATTTTCAAGGCAATTTGGCGTCAGTAATATAAGACCTTAATACAACAGCAGGTTTTTATATAAAATCCCTTTTACTTTGTTGGGAGAGAGATTAAAGTCTTGCCCCATACTCCTGAGTTATGTAAAAGCAACGAAATATCTCTGACAACGTATCGTGGGCAAGGTGCACCCCTCCTTCCCTTGCCTTATGGCATCTGTAACATTATTCAGTGAGTATTTCGTTTCCTATTCATGTTTAAACTTAAAACAGGGCAATGCTAAGTGTGTCATAAACGTGTCACGGTCTATTCATTTGATGAACGTTTTAACATTGATATCGAGATATGAATACGCTAAACTTCAAAAATACATACACTGAGATAAGAATATCTTGCACTTTGAAAACATATAGACTGAGATATGAATACCTTGCACTTTGAAAATACATACACTGAGATATGAATAACTTACACTTCCAAAATACACACACTGAGTTATGAATACCTTGCACTTTGAAAATATATACACTGAGATATGAATACCTTGCACTTTGAAAATATATACACTGAGATATGAATAACTTACACTTCCAAAATACATACACTGAGATATGAATACCTTGCACTTTGAGAATATATACAATGATATCTCTGTATGGTATTGTCTGGTAAGACTATTTGGACACGGTAAGTCTAAGCACATTATTCTCTCGAATGAAATATATTTACCTACCGTTGAAATACTTGCGTTACTTCGCACTCGGACGTTGTTTTTGGCTTAGTAAGCAGCCACTAGTTAGGTTCTACCAAAAGCAAGCTTGTGGTAAATCTTTATCAAAATAATCTTTCATGATATCACTTGTACAACTGTATAAACACCTGGCAAAGATCGTATCTCTAATACATTTAGTTGGACCAACGTGACGACTTACTTTAAGGTCAACGTCTAGCTTGTCCCTCGTGTACACAGAAGTAGATTTTAATGTCTTTCTTAACTTTTCAAGTTCTATTGAACAATGCTTCAAAGCATGCAAAAATTTACCAGATACGTATCCTACTTAATTTTCCTCTTTCTGAAGAGGATCGAATGATCATATCTCATGATTTGTATATTCCATCCTGCAATGATGTGGTAAAATAAACTCATATCTAGGAGGACCAAGCAAAGTTTATTGAAATGATTGTAACTGTTTGTTTCTGTTGCAGTTACAATCATTTTACAGTAAAAAGTAATAATAAATGTAATAAAGATATGCAGTAATAGTTAACTTGGTTATTTCATTTTTTATGTATTAATTCTTATACAACACAGTGGTATCTTGCGTAAGAAAACAGGAATCACGAACCGAGGGGAGATTTTAAACAAGCGTATTTTGAGATTTGACATTAGCAATCAGTTGTGATATTAACTACAAACTTATTTGTGTACGAACTGAATCGATTAAATGCACTTAAAGGCAGGAAAATCACATTAAGATTCGCTATAAATATTATTTTCTACCCTCTCCATATGGTCAGTGGAACACGCAGATTATAAAAGATAACAACAAGACCAGCTGGCAATGTGGTTGCTCATAATTTTCTAAGCTTTAATCTGTTTTAGAGAGGACAAGACAAACTGCTGTGATACCTTAACTATAACGAATTAAATTTCTGAAATTCTTCCTTCTGAATAAGTCCTTTTATAAAATGTATGTTGGCTTTGGAGTTTGCTAATTTAGAGTTCAAATACAGGGATAATCCAACAATTGTAGCACTATGACTACAAATGTTAAACGTATCGAACAGTACAAACTTCTTTTTTAAGTCACATGACTAACAAAGACTGTTAAATGTGTTCATTAACTGCAAATATGACATTGTGATTTAAGAACAGAGAGCAATTATCATATAGTCTATCTTTGATTACGGCGTGTTGCAGCGTCCATCACGACAAAGACTACAAGCAAATTAAGTTTAATTTGACCTATTGTCGTGTGTTTGACAATCTACCGTTGTCATTACATTACCTGAGTGTCAAATTGAAGATAATCTCTTTAATTAAAGGCAGAGTAGATTTAAATAGTTGACATTGTACTGTGTCGTTGCACATTTTCTGACATAATGATTACTTAATGATCATAAAGTCGTTGTACTTTGAAAAGAATGAAGTAATAGATATTACTTCTATGCAACTGCTCTAGCATTTTTGTATTCCTCAGAAGACTACAAAAGTAACGCTAATACTGTCTTATATTCCTTTTCCCGACGACTTGCATCAAATTTCAATCCTTTACAACCACGTTTAATACCAACACTATGATTTATGTAGGTTTTTATCTACCAGAATTTTAAAATGTCCATTAAAACATCATCGAATTTCTAGGGGTACTGAGGAGTAATTACAAGCGTACTACACAATTACCGAAGTCGACTTTTCACAACCGTTAAAGGTGAATGTTAACTGGTCTGCTTTACATCTATTGAATTATTTTTTCTTTAATTATCCATTAACTATTTGGATGCTTTCTTTGATTGTGTGTCGTTATTTTCATTGCCTTGAAATATTTACTTATACTGACACCATCAGGATAACATATTTGACAGAACTCGATCAATCCAAATGGTTTCATTCTTCTTTCATCACATTTTTTTCTAATTGTATCTTCGTACTAATTAAGAACGACTGTATGAGCTACTGTCCGCATCATGCTTTTATTCATCAATCAAAACTTTAAGGTATACATTGTTTTTCAAAATCTGGTTGTTTAAAGACATTTCCACTACCTTTTATTTCCTATTTCAAGTTTAATATTATTTGAAGACTAATAATTAAGATTACATATTCAGAGTTTTTCACGACCACTAACATAACTTAGCAAAAAAGAAGAAAAGAAAATTTACATACCCATTTACCGATCGTATGCAGAGGATAATGAAATATGAACAGATCTCCAAAATAAAATCAAAGGGAGTAGTATCAAATAGAAAGTATGTCAATTATAGATTTATTTCCACTTCTAACTAGAACATACGAAAACTGCAGAAGACAATTTGATCCTATTGCCAAAATACCATGACTAAAGATTACACTCACCTTAATCAAAGAGTTTTCACTTTTTTCTGCATTGATGATAGAAGAAGCTCTTTTAAAGCAGCATGTACCTACGATGATAAGAAATTCATATTACAGTAAATATAGGCAAAGATGTCATTGTGTAATTGCTGTGTGGTAATGGTTTGAGATGAACCTTGAGCTCTGCATCTTCTGTCATCAACCAAGAAATGATAATAGGCTCCTGCTGTGTATACAAAGTGGATCAGGTGGACTTTTAACCCAAATCCCCTAGAATTCTTAATAGTTTATCAGAGCTATACGACATATGAATAATATTCTAGTTTAAATGATACAAAATTTCTTGAAGGTTAGCAGATCTATCAGACGTAGGCGAAACTGTTTAGCCACTTTAAGAGTGGGTTCCTTGACAAAAGACTTTACTCGAAAGGATGAGTACCTCTTTAAGATCCTATAAATTTAGAAAAATGAACCATTAATAAGAAAAAAAGTTAGTTAATGTCTTCGACAAGACGGACTTTAGCAACTAAAACAGAAAATTAGTGACTTTGCAAACTTTAACCTATAAAGTCTCGACCATGCGACCAAAACGATTGTAGCCCCATGGCTTTTTACCATCAATCATTGAAAACGGCAAATAGATGTTTATCTTTAATCAATTTGTCTTCATTTCTTCTCCATGAAGCTCAAAATATGACATATAAACTTTACCTGAATTTGGCAAGGGAACTATTGACATAGGGTATACGTAAATTTTTTCTCGTGAGATTTAGGCAAATGCTTTGAGTCGTGACCGCGATATTATGCGCAGCATGTAGATATTAGCGCACGTACAGTGATAGATGAGACAGACAGACAGATAGATAGATAGATAGATAGATAGATAGATAGATAGATAGATAGATAGATAGATAGATAGATAGATAGATAGAAGGAGTAATTACACCATGCAAGTCACATTGGATTATTTAACCCATTACTTATTACTAATACCATTTTTAATCACTTCTATTGTAGATTTCTTAAACTGGAAGGAGTAATTACACCATGCAAGTCACATTGGATAATTTAACTCATTACTTATTACTAATGCCATTTTTTAATCACTTCTATTGTAGGTTTCTTTAAACTGGAAGGAGTAATTACACCATGCAAGTCACATTGGATTATTTAACCCATTACTTATTACTAATACCATTTTCTAATCAAATTGATTTCATTAAGTGCTTTCTTGGCATGTGTTGTTAACAGTTGCTTATTTCATTTATTTTGGCAAATATCAAAAAATTGCTATCAATACAGATATTCAAAACATGCATAGACTAGAAGTTATATATGGTTTCAATCCCAATTTTATATGTAAGCAACAACAACACTCATTTGTTCATCAAGATGCTTTCGTTTAGTTAAGTAACCTTACTTAGTGTAAATGCAGTTCAAAACTACCGAATAAAATAATCTGCCCATCGTATTAGTGGCTAGTTCAAATGCGTTTTCATGGTTTGCAATCAGCACAGGACTTCTTCAGTTCGATTGTACTAATGGCAAGAAAACCATGAAGGATCACAAACAAAGTATGTGTTTTATGTTGGGATAAATAAACAATATTTATACTATGATTTACAATATTGACTTAAAGACACTCAAGTACAAAACGGAAAGTGTTGAATATCAAAGAAATGCATAAGATTACTTCTGTCTCTCCGCTCACCTCCTGAGATATGCTGAAAAAAAATATTTTACATTCTAAGGTTCAAAAGCGTGTTCTTAACGAAAGCACATTTTGTATAATTGTCTTCGTGTACTTCAATATCTCTTCGTTTTAACGTTTACCCAAGCGTATCATATTTCAGGCAAAGTATGCAAGGAAATGTAATAAAAAGTACTGTTACAGAGTATCAGAAGGAAAGATCGAATATTCATGATTAGTTTGTCTCTCCTTTTGTATTTTGTACCAAATTATTGTCATGTCTGCTGCATAAAGCACCTGTCCTATCAGGGCACGCCATCTTTGCTACCTGTTAAACTGAATACAAGAAAGCATGGTGTCCGGGTAGAGAAACATATCATGAACAACTACAGGTACGAGGTGGCGAGAATACACGAGAAGTGAGTGAATTTAGCCGTTATCTCATAACTTAGACAACTGATTGACCATAGCCATCACACGAGTTTAGCGTACAAGCCTACAAAACTAATTGTCCGTTTCAAACCTAATTGTGCGTTTTAATTGTTGTCGTACGCAAAGGGATACAATTTACAAGGTTTATTCTTGACAAATCGATTTTTTCAAAATGAAATGATAGATAAGATGACACCCCCTGTAATCAAACCATTTTCGTTATCTAAAATTCTTTAAAGGTGCTTTTTTTCAATAAAATGTTGAAGTTATGCAGCTTAGATGTGGACGGTGGACTAAAATTGCAAAATCTGAGCGCCATTTTTGTTTCAAAAAGTCCCATATTGTCATCTAGAGTAGCAAATATTGCCATGTTAGCTTTGCATCAGAAACACTTCTTTGTTAACCAGATTTCTCTATTTTGTTAAAAGTGTACTTATTGTGGCAATTCAGCTAAAGATGAAGTATCACTTTAAGTCAATCAGGTTTATCAATTTCCTGGTACTTTAGCTGGCCAGCAAGCAGCCATCTTTCTATCTTTCAGTCTGTCCAGCAGACCAGTTTCAGTCCACCTCAGCAGGTCTCTTTCGGTAGATAATGTCACCCTCCTTTATCCATTTGCTCCAACTAAAAATCAACAACTTCTTCAGACGAAAACAGAAAAGAAATGAACACAAGCCAAATGGTGTCAGAAAATGGAGACACGTATCTCATAACCTGTTTCCAACATGCATGAACAGGTATGAACATATCAACTGCGGTAACATAAGAATAAATATTGATGAAATGAAGACATAAAATGTTTGTCATTTGTAGACAACATGGTCTTAACGTTGTAACAAAAAGCATTGGCATTTCCTCATCACGACGTATTTAACTGAGCCTCATTTCAGCATTTTTTTTACTTATTTGTTGAGAAACCTCTATTTCAGCGGTCTTCTTTGCTCCATCGGATTTAAAATCTCTTACAGCATCCACTACTTATGTTTTTTCGTAAGTCTAGGGAGAACAAGATCTTTGAGTACACGTATCACTATGCTCTTTGTATGCCTGAGAAAAATTCAATTCGTGTACCACCTAATATGTTGTTATAAAGTTTTAACTTCTTTAGTTCTAGCTGTTTTCATACTTTTTTCGCATCTTCATCAAAGTTTTCTACCTTGGCATGTCTTGGGGTTGTTGTAAGAGCTAACGTCTCTCTAATTTAAATCTCAGATGGCAATGCAGGGGACTCAGCGTCAATAATTCTATCTAACACTTGCTATATTCACTTGATATTTTTAGCTTTTACTCGTCAAACAGTAATGTGTCCCCACTGTTTCCTCTTCTTTTATTTCCTGACCATGTCGTGGTGTACATGTCTCAGCTGAGAGTTCCAGATCCTTTCCATCTTAATTCTAAGAGCCCAACAATGTTGAGTCTCATTCATTCCATTCCTTCCTCGCATTGTTAAATGTGTAGTAGGTTGACGGTTTTCCATGCTACCATCTTGAGATTCCTTGGATTACACGAAATAATACGAATATGGTCCACTGTCACCTGATGTGCATGACAACTGTTAAAAAGTGAGACATTTAGAGCTTGATCTGGAAAAAACATGACGCGGTTATTGCGACTCAGTAATAAGCTTCATGGTGGTTCTTGGGAGAATGCAATGGCTTCTTCTTGCAATTACAATAAATGGATTTTTTGTGTCTACTTCAATGATGTAATTGTAGTACCCTAATATATAGATATATGCACGGAGGTTTGAGTGTTGGCTTTTAAGTATGATTTTGGGTTCAAGCCTGGTAGGCTACCAGTTAGTGCAGCTATTGTGGTAATGCTCCGCTCTTGACAAATGTACATCAAAGCACTTCATGTCTATTGAGATACTGTATATATATATATAGTTTATTGGAGTTTCACGCCCACGACCGACGATCTTCAGATGTATGTTATATATATACAAATAAGATCACTGGTTATATGAACTATACGTTTTTATAATCGTCTTATCGTAGTTACATATAACAAACAAGCATGTGTACTGTTTACTCTGACAGCTTTTGGTGATCCAACACCACCTTAAAACATAAGGAAACTTGAGCGATAACGTATATTACCAAGGGTTTGCTTCGTGAAAAAGGGTTTGCAACGTTTAAAAACGCTGTTTTTTAATACACTTCTTGTAATAAATTCCAAGAGCCTTTATCCATCCAATTTGTCAAAACTGTTTAGGCTCATTCACATGCTTTAAGATTACCGTAATACGTTTACTGCGTCAAATATATATTTGATGTTTACAGGAAAGTTAGAGTATGCATACGCTGGAAAGTTAACACAGAAAGTTTATATGTATGCGAAGAGTGACTGATAATTGACAATTGCAATTTTACCATGTGTTTAGAATGACCTCAATGAATTCACTGTATCCTGATTATATCCAAGATAGTTTTGAAAATTTAGATGTGCATTTACAAACTTTGTATCTGACTTCAAATATTGCAGATGCGCACGAATGTGATGTTATTGAAGAATGAAAGAGTGTACTCATTTACCTTTAGTTTAGATTGACATCACTGAGTAAAACGGAATCACAATTGTATGGGATATTTAGAAAGACGAAGATGTGTATTAAAATGCTAGACCTCAAGGAGTTTACACGGATCCGCACAGTATTTGATAAAAAAATTAAGGCGTATTCCCATGTCGTTAGACCGACGTTATTGAGTGAAACTGGATCTAATTGTATTAGGTATTTGAAATGTTCATTTAAATTCATACGCTTTTGTGCTTGACTTCGGTAATACGATATGGGTCCAAATGATATCGGAGGGTAAATTGACATGATTCAAAGGTAAATTGAACAAGTCAAAACGAATACCATCTTTGTAGGGTATTTAAGAAAACCGAGTTCACATAGCTTATGAACATCCAAATAGTATCTGACAAAAGAATAATATAAAGGGTCTATTTACATGCCTTTAGGCCTACTTCAGCGAGTTTAACAGCAAACAGATAAAAAAGTTGGCGGTAAAATATAAAAGTTGGAAACCAAAGTGAATAAACAATACTCAAGTACAATCGAGGAAAACAAATACGCAAGATACAGAAAAGAAAATTTATCTAAATTTAAAGACTAGACCACGACGAGACTATCAGAGAAAGTAAGCAAATGAGATCACACAGATCAAACTAAAATAAATAGCTTTAGAACAGGTTGGAAATTTTCTTCTGTCCATGAAAGAAAACATTTATCAATATTAAGCATGCATTACTAGAAGAAAATATTGGTATGGGCTATTACTCTGTACATTGAATATTTATCTTAGAATCAAACTTTTCTTCTTTTCTTACTATGCCGTTTTCGTATCAATGCATTTGAATCCATATTCCTTTAAAAGATAAAAAAGGTAAGCGCAAGGATTGAAGCACACACTGCTGGACTGGCAACTGCACCTCGTAATACTCACTCTTACTCTATTTGCGATCTTCGTTGCAAATTGGTGGCATGACTAGAATCTTATACCAAACATACCAACTGGCAATAGCAGTCGTTGGATGCTCACACGTCAAGTTTAAATAAGGTGTGGTTGTGAAGCTCGGTCTCTTGAAATTGCGCAAAAGGCAGCTTTTCCAGCCTCGGCTTAATATAAAGTCATCTTGATCAAGTCAATTCCCAGTACGTATGAAAGGAAAAGTCCGTCACATGTCCATCCTAATGACATACGCAGCAACCAGTTCCGAGTAATAACAAATGCATACGCAATCCACCAAAATACAAACTGGTTCCACTGGATGTTTTCTATTGCTTGACATGTTCTGATCATTAAAAATTCTTCTAACAATCTTCACACCTTTTGCGTGTTTCTCTCGTTATCCCTCTTAGCCTAACGAAGACGTTTGCTAAGCCCTATGAATATTCGTGTCACTCGTAGACTGATTTATGCTTGCAAACTTGTAATCATTAGCGTACGTAGATGCCGAGTTTCGCGTGATGAAGGACAAAGTTAATAATTTGACACCGAATAAATCTATTTAAATTCCATGTAATGCGATCACTCTTCCGAGGAATTTCAAATACAAATGTCTTATGTATCTGCTGCATCCTTTACTACGTCCGAAACCAAAACAACACTTCAAGGGAAAATACGCTGTCTTCCCGGATAACGAAGCCACACCCCTATAAAGTGAGCGTCCGATATGTTCTTTGGTTCGTCTACTCCTGGGGAAATCTCTCCACTTCTACCAAATATAGCTGAAGGAGACAGTCACAAGGCAAACCAATACCAATCAAGTTAGAAAATATGACGGTCAAAATGTGGATTTGTCCATTATGAACAGGTGTGCAGTAAGATTTTGCAGGATTTTAAAATGAATTTGTAACTCTTTTAAGTCAAAACGTTTCCTACTATCTGTACATATACCCGTCGATGCTACATAATCATGATGCTTTCGTGTGAAGAAAACGACCAAGCTGTACTTAATATCTCCAGGCTTGGCAAGGAGCAAATTTCACAAACGGTAGTGCTTCTTCCAGTCATTTGGCACAACGGGCATTCTAGACGTATTACAGGTAACTGATTCAAACTACAATAATCATTAGGTTCAAACGTCGCAGATGTATAGATATCTAAAAAGTTGGAGGCATGTGATTTGCCATCTAAACCTCCATGCCGCCAACCCTGAATAAAGTGTTTTCGCTGGCTTGCTGCTACATGGAACAAACATTATAGCCTCTATTAGTACACGAATTCAATTTAAAAAGCGATGAATATCAAAATAGAAAGAAAGTTCTCACCCTTGGGTGAAGACGATGACCTTGTTTTGATAACTCGTTTTTAGAAAACTGATAGTAACACTTACCTTTACTCTTAGCAATTTTCTTAACCCAGCAAAACGGAATGTATTTGATCAACAATGAAGATTTCACAGTCAACCCTAAATTGACGTAGTGTCATGCAAAACTGAATTGAAAAACCGTCTTCATAACCAAAGATTACCAGATGACACAAAGCCAAGTGAAACACTGACTAGTCCTTCGAATACGCTATGCGTATACTTAGTCAGTGTAATCCAATATCCTTTATCTTAATTCATCCCCCTTTACTTTCTCGTCCATTTTCAGTCATATCCTGTTTGCACAAAGATTTCAAATGTCATGCTACTCCGTTTGTGTGATTTTCGTTGATTACTACAACACGCCAAGGGTCAGTCAAAAGGATCATTGTAATATTATTACTCTACAAATGAAACTGGGCAACAAACACATTTTTGCCTCGATCAAAACAATCTAACAGTTCGTAAAAGTTGTCAAAGACTGGTAATTATTTGAAATAACAAAGCAGGAAACATATTCAACTCGAACAAACACCATCCACACTGTAGGCAACAGCAAAAGGCATTGTGTAACATAGGAGAAGTACTAAAGTGTTAACGAAGAAGAGGGCATCGACAGGCGACTTTGACCCAGATAAAATAATTAAGGGCATTTATACCTGGAACAATTCCTCAGAAAAGGACTTTCCGAAAGAAATATTCTGAGTCTTAAATAGAGTAATTGAATTTGGCGTATATAATAATTATATTCTGATATACAGACAAACTTACTTTGACGTAGGCCACAGTAGTAAAAAACGTGACAGACAGTGACAGGTACAGAACTACCTTTTTAATTTTGAAATCCACAATACACTTAACACGAGCTAAACTATATCTTAAAGATGTTCAAAACTGTAATTTGAGATACACAAAAACTTGCTTTGTCTGCAACAACGGCGCGCCATACAATAAGCGAACAGAATGTTATTGCCCTATATAATTTAGATAGGTCATCAGTCTAACTTTCCTCGATATAAAATAACATTTATCTTCATTTTTTTTAACTGACACTCCCGTATTAAATTAAAATTCTTCAACATCAATAACTGGAAATAGGAATATACATACTTTCACTAAGTAGTGAACTCGCCATAGTATAGCCAATTTCCATGCCAGGCAGAAGGTATGAGCAACAAACAAGAGCAGGATACTATTATCCCTTACTAAAAGTCTTGTGCTTGCGGTGACATGGATTCCATCCTAGTAGACGGTGACTGCTTACGGGTATACATTGGAACAATAGTTCTCAGATTTCTTGTTTTCAGTGTGGACTTACAAAGTGCTGTTTCCGAATAAAGGGCAACGAAAGCCATAGGTTCTCCTCACTTTTAAACGTAATAAAGTAAATTTCTTAAGTGTTCAACATTGCCAAGTCCATTAAAATAGATCAAGAATAAAGGCAACTAAGAGGGCATCAGTCTTATTACTGAAGTAAATTCCCCTCCCTTTGAATACCTTAGCAATAAGAAACTCTGGATAATAGTTTGGTTCTAAATAAAGGACTACTCAAAAAAGCAATCCTGCATTACTCCTAAAAGCCATAACCAACTCGATCAGCTGTCAGTCAACAGAGCATCTCTTTCTTGCTAAGGATTAACGTTAATTCCAATTCCGATCACAGGTTAGCATTTGTAGCTAAAGCCGTGAACAAAAAACGAAATTTAGCAACAGCGAAATAACTGACATCTTGTCCGAGCATACCACTGTCAGCCACATTTTTAGAATTTTGCAACGAAGTTGAATCAACTGAATCACTGTAAAACGAGTAAAATGAAAACCATCGGCACTCGATCAAAAACACATCATGATTGGTACTCCGTGAGTACTCACAAAAAATATTTGTCCTTACTCTTACTCCTTGCAATGCTCTTGACCATATATATTATCCATCTTACCGCTCGGATTTTACTCCCTGACATCTGAAAATATTACCACTCTTGTGCTCTCAAAGGGGAGCAACATGCCCTCCTATACAAGCCCCGTCACTAAATTTGACAGAATTTGTCGTATATAGTCCACGATGTCACGCTCCTTTTACATTTCCGGCATTTATAAACCTGACAATCTGGAGTAATATTAAACGCCAAATTGAGCTGCAAATAAACCAGGGAAGGTTAACGCACAAAATTGTGATGCCAAATGAGGCACATCACGCATTACTTGACGAAGCATTGCGACGGTTGAGCATGAACAACCTTACGGACACATTCTGGAAAACGTTAGACCCATGTGTCATTGGTTCTCGGATAAGACAATTTTATACTCTATATTGTGGAAAATAAGATCATAACTGTTGCTTAACAAATAAATGATATGTTGTCATTTTACCAACCCTAACCTCCAAAAAACAGAGAAATATAAAAATACAACACAAACATCAAAAAATACTAACAAAAAAAGAAAGACCAACACAAACCTCAAATCTCATATCACATCTCTTAAAAGTACGAAGGGTCTAATAGTCAATGAGAAACTTTTAAAAACATTGTACCATACTTGATTAAAGAAACAAATTTTGATACCTTCAAAGAATTGACTCACTCTCCCAAGAAAGATAAGAACCAATAATAGAATCAGTCGCGAGTTGTCATAAGATATTACATTGTCATGTCTATCTTTGCGTCTACCAATCACGCAATCACTGTCCGTCTACTACTTGTCCACAAAGATATGGGTCAGAATAATCGTGAAACTCTGAACAAAAAAACTTACTTGAACATTAAACCCGGCAGTTGTCAGGAGAAGACCAACGCGTCAAATTTAAAGTCACGTTATAACAAACCTTGTTATCATATATGGTTGGCGTACCAGGAATAGAGTTCATAGTCAACAATATCAACGATTCGGCTGAGATACGACATTGGCAAATATGGGTAACATACGACCTTATGTACAGTATTCTAACCGCAAATTCGCAACCATAACAGAGCATGGAGAGAAAATGATTCATTGAAGAGCTACACTACTGACCCCGCCATGAAAACGCAGTGTCAATATGAAAACTTTTTAGTGGTCCAGTGTAACCAGTTAATGTTTAACCCCAACCATAAAGATATCCGCCTTATTCCTGTCATTTAAAAGAACTGAGCTTTTCCAAAGTTTGAGGCATATACGTATAACTTTGGGCAGCTACTACCTGCTCTTAAATTATACCAAGAAACAAGGCAGAATAAAGCAGCGAAAATACAAGACGATGGTTCCAAAAAAACATTCCGTTGTATGTTGTATGAAAAGACATGGATCGTTTGTAAAGGGGCATAAGTTAAAGTCACTGTTAATACCATAAACACATTTAATCCGATTTAAAGCAAAACTTTTAAAGCTTAGGTTGGAACTATTTTGCATCAGCCACAACTGAAATGTTAAGACTTTTAACAGAAGACTACGTGTCGAGTCAATGAACAAAGCAAACAGTGCCAACTTGGCTGCTTCCATTTCTGGCTGGGTCAATTGTCAAGAGGCACGGTCACTCCTTTAGCTTATGAGACACTCCTGAACAATTTACTAGTAAATAAGGCAGGAGTAGTCCACATAAAAATCAAAAAACATTTATGCAGGACCATATAGAAACTCAAAATCATGAAACATCTTGCTAAATGAGAAATATACGATAGCCATCATCAGAGATGCCATCATATAACGGACAAATATGTCAATGCAAGAGCAAAATGATTCCGGAAACGACTAACGACCATGCTTGGTAAAGACATAAGCATATGACCAAGAAAAGTACACATGACAGCGCAATGAAGACACTCCAACGGTACAAACTAGCATATTACAAAAGAGTGAAAAAATACCCTCAAGAAATTAACTCAATGTTAAACATTTAAATATTATCTATATGTCAAACACTGTAATCAAAAATGTACTGAATGGATCCATCGTTAAAAACATGCGTAAACAGCTCTCGGTCATCAACTTTTACTCACTACTTAACGACAACATCAAAAACAACAAATTGTCAAGTTGATGCAGAAATTTGTCTTTCTTAAATATACAAGGACATAAATGAATACAAGTTTAAATTAACAATTGGAATAATTTGTAGTGAAGTTCTTGGTTTTTAACCAATTTATTAAAACAAAAGAGGGGACATCAATATAAGATGAATCTTTATGTCACATTTGGTATAAACCATTACAATTATCAAGAATGCAATAGAGTATGAAAATACGTCTTTGTATTTTATCGATAAGAAAATACAACTTCAGTAAAAGCAGTACCAAGTCTTTCACACACGAAAAACGCTTGCAGTATACTAACGTGTGCAAGTGCCGCGACGGTAATGAAATCTTCAAAAATAAAACACTATCAACCCACGCTTTTACTTAGAAACTGGCCACTACCAGTTTTCAACAGACGACCCTAACCAAAAGGCCTACTTTCAACTATTACAAAACTTCCAATTTAAGTCAATCTCCGTTCAACATAAAGAGCCCTTAACATTAACATTTGGTTTCTTCAAAACGAAAGAGGTAAAAACTCTTATTACATTACTCTCTACACCATTCACCCTCGGCCATTAGATTATTATCATTCCATTCTGCAACGAGGTCAATTTAAATACTATGAATCCTCAACAGAAACTCCTAGACTCTACCTATTCTAAACCTGATTTACAAATGTAAAGTGCTGTCTATACGTGTATATAACATCACGGATACGAAATACAACTCTTATTTATTTACAGTGGATTAAAAGGCTTTAAAATAAACTAAATGAGAGCAGAACTTACTCGCTACATCAGAATAGCTACATGAGAAACCACTTTGTACTTTTTACAATCGATTAGGCTGATTGGATCGGTAACCCGGCTTAATCATGAACTGCACTGGTTGTAGTATTGTCATGAAACCATTGCTCGATACATATTGACTTTAATATCACATTCATAAAGTCGAGAATTTCTCCCAATACTACATCAATATCAGGACAGAAAAACCAGCTGTGGGAACGATATTGAATTCTACTTGTTAATGCCAAATGTTATATTAATTTTCAATCTGAACTATTGCTACAAAACCACGTAGATTTAAAGTAATTTGTTTCTGATACTCCTAGTAACGTCTACGGCGAGCAATAAGATGTGAGTACCAAACCCAATAGGCCCAGAATAATAAAGCCAATGTGAATTAAGACAATGACAAATTACTAAGACGCTAGCCAAGTAGCAAAACAGAAAAAGCCTCCATTTACCAGATTGGATTTTGTTCGTCTACTAACTGCAATCCTACTTAAAACTAGGCTTCGTCACTGCACTACGCGCTTGTGTTACAAAATATTAGTACCAACAATATAACAAACATTCTGCAATCACTGTTTGGCTGCGCGAGGTGAATGTGAATCTTGCACACAGATTTATGTAAAAGCTTAACTTCCTGTGTTGTTATTTGTAGCGTTTAACTAAATATAAATTTGAATAACTTTTTGCGTTTACAAGTATGTTTGCACATAACACCGAAAGTACTTTGCGAACCTACACTCACCTAATTTAAACCTGAGCACGGCATCAATTCAAAATATGTCAGGGCAATTATCATACTTCGACTCTGATTTTGCTTTCCAATAGGTCCCATTATAGACATGTGAGTAGGTCTTGGTATCTTTGTCAAGTTGACATGAGAACCACCTTTTAAAATAATTAGCAAAGTAGACGCTTCAATTAACTGTCTGTCAGGTCACTGGATTAAAAAAGAGCGAGTCGAAGGCTATGTCTTCGATGCATGCAAATGCACAGATAGATCATATTACTTAATACTAGGAGGATACTCCACAATTCATTTAACTGCTTCACAGTTCAATTTTCAGACAGTCGCTTTTGACTTGTCAGATTTGACATGGATGTAAGCTGAAGTAGAGGATGAAACGTTTTGCAACAGTTCTTGCTCTACTATCGTACCTAAACAGCTCATTTTTACACAGGACTTTATATCCTGACACCAAGCGCTGTCACTCACATTTGGTTTTAATGTTACTAAGCAGTTTCGTTCTAGTAGTGGCCTGAATCAGCAAATTTTCCTACAAATAATGTCGGTGATTGTCTACCATTGGTTACACTACTTGGGAATTTGAATTTAACATAAAATGTTACGTGGTTACGTTGCTAAGTTTACGAGTGAGCGAAACCACGTGGGAGGTGGCCTTATCATTAGTTCCAGCTACACTAATTTTTTCCCACTATAAATAAAATATGTTAAGGATGGCCAAGAATAATGGTCGACACTGAAAAAAAGTTTCCCTGAAGACAAAAACGCCACATACCTTGGTCTCCATATTTCTTTGTTATGTTCACGTTGCTTTCTTGCACTGCGTTGTTTCTCTTCTAGACGATGTTTAGTATCTGCAGCTTCATCGATCTAAATACGCAAATAAACAAGGAGTTTAGATTTGGTGTTTTGATTGCATAAAGTAAAGAGAGTTTCAACAGCAATATCCAAGTTGGTCGACAAACGTCAGTGACGAGGCATTAATCACAACGGGAGGGCAGACATCAATCATCTCTTTCACCATTACAACGGAAACGAATCTTATGGACACCATACAACAAAGCAACTCAGACTTTTTCAATTTTTCCGGAGGGGTTGTTGTGCCTTCAATTAAAACACTACGTATGAAACTAGAACCTCTACAAAATATAAATGTATCCTTTTCACAATTTTATAAAGCAATATTAAAATATAAAATACGACATACAACACTTTGGGTACAAAAGGGCAGAACTTTCGCGATTTTCGTGACTTTTGGCCACTTTCGCGAAAAGTTTCTGCCTAAAAATCTTTTAGGCAAAATATCACGTAAATTTTGTTTCTCCAAAAGGCGAAAAAATTTCTTGGCATAAGAAAGTCTTACTCCTTAAAATTTCATATTTCCTAAATCCCCATTACAAAACATTCACTCCTTTGCCCAGGTATTCCTGGGCCAGCTCTAAATGTCTTGGAGTGAGAATGTTTATGAGAGACCTGAAGAACGTTAATGATGAAAGAATAAAGTGATAATAATTTTAAGGGGTTTTCCCCCATGTATAAATGTTAGTGCCGCGAAACTTTGTAACAAGATTCGTCATTCGCGAAACCTTCTGCCCTTAAAGCAACGATAAAAATACATTTAATTGAATAACCACGTAAGAAATAAGAAAAAAACTCCATATTTATCCAAGACGTTTATCGATTTGAAGATGCCATCGTAAACCATACAACTTGACGCAACAATACTCAACGTACACAGAAGAAAGAAACAAAAATTAAAAGCATCAAACAACTGTGACACCGTGACGAGAAAAATGCTTTAACAATAAGATACCTTGCCTATCTCTAATAGCCGTTGGTCTGGGCGGTAACGACTATCCGTTGGGCTGGCAATTGCTACATTAAGAAACAAAAACATAATGTGTGCAGAGATAAGTACATAGTCCGAGTTCAGTAACACCAATTAAGACTAACTGGCCGCAGTTAATCACACAATTTCATATTCGGATGAGATGAAAGACTTCAAACGCCCATTGAGCTCGAACTTAAGACTGTCTAGGTTCAATGTCTCACAACGTATGTGCAACGCGCAATCACGATCTGACTATGAAGATACTCGATAATACATCATCAAAACACCAATACGTTATGTAGCTAAGCACGACAGTTATATACACGTATACAGTGGCAAATAATACGGCCAATTTGCGCTGAAATCGAAAATAACTAAGTACCATTTCTTTGTAATCAAGAGCAACTGACATATATTCACTAACTTTTTAACAACATCATTCACAAGGCTTGACAGTAGTATAAGACTTCTTTCTCATTTTCTTAATTTTCTTATTTGATTGAATTATGCAAAACAAAGTCTGAAAGGCTTTCTTTTCACGGTAACGTAGTGCCTTGGTGCTAGCTACTGAATAAAAAAATTAACATTACCGCCCTTTTGAAGAAGAAAACAATCAACCTGCGAATTTTCGACTTAAAAGACCTTAGCCATGCGGCAGAATGAGAATATTCCTTTTCCCTTTTTTTAACTGGCCTTTGGTCAGTGACCGTGTCCAAAAAATAAAGGACCCCGATTAGCAACAATACAACCCTAGATCTTTCTAGTTCAAAAATGAAGTGAATATCGCCTTATGACGACAAATAACTGATAAGGTTTTCCTGTCAATCTGTGAAACACTCACCTTCATCAAATTCGTTTAGTTGCAACGCAAAGTACGTAAAACCATAATTCCTAGACAACAAAATAACACAACATAAAATGTCAAATTATAAATACAATAAACTAATGTAGATATCAAATTCAAATAACAAGTGTCAAATTCAGCCCAATGTAAATTAACGTGGATCTGTTTACCAATAATACAAACACAACCCAGGGTCAGAAAATGCTCTCGGAAAGACCATTCAGCAAATTCCAATAACTATATACTATGCATGAACTAAGACGCTTTGATGAGAAAAGACAAATAAGCGAATATCCTTATTTAACCTCCATTGATGCAACCAGAAGACTAATATTACATTTTTACCATAGAGAACTCGCTAGTCAACCCTGAGACGTTCCATAGTTTATACAAATACAAGTTATAAAAATAACACATTACATAAGTTTTGAAGAAGAGCTTCATAATATCACATGTTGGATGTTAATATTTGTGGGTTTTTTTCTTTCTTTGTACCTAATACATGTTACATAATTCATGTTTGTTCCATTATTGTTTATTTGTTTGCAACATTAGTGAAAATCCACACAGTTACATACTTTGTAGCATCATCTGGTTTTGAAATAGCTTTCCACAATTCCTTCTTCGGTAACATGGGATCTAAGACAAAAATAGACAAATGCAAAAATTAATGGCAACATCCAAAAACAAAATTCCAAAGCAGACACTTCACTTCAAAAACAACATGTTACCTTATGTACATCAAGTAAAACAAATGCCGGTCAAATAAGAAACAAGCCATTGGAGCTGTTGATATGATATGCAATACAGCTACATGGCTGCGTTACAATTAGTCTGTATTGACAGGATAAAACCTACATAAGTTTGATACTTACCCTCCGCAGAGACGGACGAGAGACCTTCGTCCCATGCACCCTCTAGGTTGTACACCAAAGTACCTTCGCTATCATATACTTCGCCTAACACAAACACAGAGAAATGATGAAAATTATATTGCAAGGGGATATCAACATTCAAATGCAAAGTTTATTACGCTTTTTCCAAATCAAATAAAACTATTGTTGCTAACCGTGTACGACTTCATTATTGTTGACACAAACAAATGTGTTTACAAGACATTATCATTAGTATAGTAAGTCCAAAGATACAAAGAATAATTCCCGTCTAATGAATGAGAGCGGGGCCCTGTGCAAAATTTCAACTTGCGACCTCGAAGAACTATTCTGGTACAGGTGGACGGGTGTAAGCAGGAGCCTAACAAGGCTATTACGACGGGAGCTTTGGTTTTCAGGCGGACTCCAGACTTTAACAATCTTTTTGTGGTACAAAACTTGAAAATCGCCTTGAAAATTTGCGACATTGCGCTAAAATCATACTT